>PVJX010008000.1:0-68030 GCA_004027295.1 Dolichotis patagonum | reverse complement strand
GGCCCAAACAGACCTGGCCCAGATGCTGATCTCCAGGCAGTTCCCAGTCCCCCATATTATTTTTCTTACTGGATTATTTCTTTTAACATATCCTCCAAGTTCTTCCATACTATTGGAAGAACTAAATTATAGTATTTCATTGTTTTTAGGGCTAAATAGTGTTCCACAGTGTGTATGTACAACATTTATAAATCTTCCATGAATACTTAGATTGATTCCTTATCTTGACTGTTGTGAATACTAATTGCAGGTCTGTAAAATATCAATCAAAACACTGTGACCAGCCAGAGAGAAAGGATATAAAAGTAATCCTGTCTTCAATTAATCAGAGAAAGATTATTAAGGCATTAGCTAAACTTTCTCTGAGGTGCTGCAGACTCAGTTCAAGTGAAAATTATTTGGTTAAATGTAACTCAAAGCCAGTGGGAATCAACTGAATTTGAAGTGTTTTGACTGACAATTGATACAGAAGACAGTAGGCACAAAGTGCATGTTTGCTCATCTGACGTCATCAAGCTGGAAAGGCCACCTAGATTGATCTGGAATGATGAAGCTGTATTAGTGGAAAAGTATCTTTCAAGGTTGACAAGACAAAATTAGATAACTAGATTTACTTTGTGTGTTGAAAACTTTTCAGAATCAAGACTAAAATAATTTAAACCTATTTGAAATGTTTCCAGGAGTTTAACATATGGTTTTAAATGGAACTGATTATTTCGATGTTTATTCATTTCAATTTGAGTTGATTATTATCACCTCCCCCACCCAGTAATCCTTGAAGTTCACAAAATTTACATATAATGCAGTAAAATTCATATATGGGATTTAAAAACTTATAGAAAACCAGGTTTTAAACCATCACTTTAATAAACTGAATTTTTATGTAGACATTCAAGAACCAAGGTTTTTTGTTTGTTTGTTGTTGTTGTTTTTATGTTCACAAAAGCCTCTCCCCAGCCCACTGAGGAAGGTAAGGAGTAATCACATGAACACATGATGTTCTTGTCAGGAATAACTTGGTTTTTCCTGTTTAGCCCACAATCTGTCATCCTTGGGCTGAGTGTCCAAGGTCTAAGGGGCCACACTGCACTAGTGGTGACTGGTCTCCCTGTCTCCTTTTGTTTTCTCTCTGCAGAGGCAGAAAAGGGATTGATTTGTCTGAGTTCCAGGAGAAAGCTGGGTTAATTATGACAGAAAAAGTGAAGGAAAGGTGGGCTTGGTTAGATATTTTCATTGTGAAAAACAACATGCACCGGGCAGTTTAAATGGTTTTATTCAGGCTGTTAAATAAAGAGGAGAATATTCATTAATAAGAGGTGAATCAAGGAAGAAAGTACAACAGAGATTTTATTTTAAAAAAGAGAGTCATTGGTGGGGATGATGGCGTCTTCAAATATGGCACTGCAGGGTGGTCTCACTAAATAGCAGAGCCTTTTCTCAGAACAGAAAATTTTCTGGAATGAAAATTTTTTATCAAGCACTCTAGGGGACACAGAACTGAGTTTAACCTTGTCTTATAAACATCCACGTGAGGTTAGGCTGTTCACAGTGTCAGTTTAAATTCAGTGTCTTGAATAAAGCCGAACCTTAGGGGTTCTTTATTTTTCTTTCCTTCTATCATTCTTTCCTCCCTGACTTCTTTAATTTTTGTCACTATGAAACCATGTCAATCTGAAATATTTTTAATCACAGATACATACTCAAAACACAATTTCTTGTAAAATTTCATCATCCAGAATTAACAATGTGTAAAAATATTGTCCTTTATCCTGAGATCATGTCATGTACTTATTTCTCCTTAAAATGTTAGGTTGTTTAAAAAATAGTGATGAAATATGGCCCATCTTTGTGTCATTTTTTTTATAAAATGAAAAAGTGAATAACCATGTGTACATGTGTGCTAAATTTTTCTCAATTGATATAGATACTTGGATCCAAAAGTATAGAAAGTAGTTTTCTATAAAGTAATGCAAGCCAACAAAGCCTTAAAGTCTCTTAAAGACCCTTTCTGCTGTGCTGTTTTATTACACAAACAACTAAGAGAATTAACTTCTTATCATTAACACCTCTGTGTGGAAATGTTTTCCTATCAACTTCCAACTGGGATGACCTGAGGCAGTTAGGAATGACACAATATTTTAGAGGGTCAATGGAGAAAAAGGAAAGAGTCATCTCCTAAGGAGGTAGAGGAACACTAATAATAGACTTAACTTTCATTAGGAGTTTGCTGAAGGGCCACATTTAGGCAATGCTTTTTAACATTTTTAATCTTTTGTTTCTGGCTGCACAGAAACTAAATGATAACACTGTTCACACTCATTATCCTCTAGGCTTATTATAGCAGATTGTAGTACTGACTTGAAAGTGAAAAGACCCAGACCAGAAAAATCAGAGAAGAAAAGTCAGAACTGGATTTTAGTCATCAACAATATAGAGCAATTAGACATAGCCATAATCTAGCTTGGGGAAAACTTGCTTGAAGGAAGGTAAGTCCTACCATCAGACAAATGGCTAGTGTTAAGTATATTTATGGCAAAGCAGAGAATGTAGCGATAAATAGAGGTACAGGTTAGGGGTCAGTGGCGAGTACATGACGCATCAACGAAGTACACGGGACCCACAGCCAAGATGCCACCTCCCAGCTGAACTACAGAGAGTAAAACAGACCTTATGAAGATCTATAAGAGGAAATCAGCAGCGGCATTGAGGCCAAGTGGAATGAAAAGGAAACTCAGCAGCCACAATGCTTGGCTTGATAAGTAGAACCACATTATTAGTCAAAATGGGATCAAGAATACAGATGACTGTAGGTCTGTACATATCTGTGTTACACTCAGCTGTTATCAAACTATTTCTGATCTTCAGTGTGACTAGAGTTTTAAATAAACCTGACTAAAGTTACAGTAAATAAAAGAAATGGTAGCAGAAATGAACAAGTGATTTCAAAATCAGAATCTGCTAGCAGTGTATTTTGCTACCTAGAACAGGAGCCTAGATAAGATAATAGGGCAAGTTCTGCGAGTCATTAATCCAAAATAAAAGATTACTGTTTATCATCGCAGCCATAATCTCCTTATGTGTGTCTAGTCTAAAATTGTAATTAAACTCAAAGTATAGGAAAATCCAGGATCTGGGTAAGAAAGAAAGACAAAGCACCTGGACAGAAAAGGGAAATATGATACAGTCCAAAGATTTCCTAATAACTCCCAGCTTCTATGCTACACTAAGAAAAGAAAATGTAATTTTAAAAAGTCACTGTAGGGACTAGGGATATCCTCAGTGGCACAGTGCTTGCCTGGCAAGCACAAGGTCCTAAGTTGAATTTCCAGTACAAAAAAAAAGCAGTGTGTCACTTTTGAGCTATCCCAATGTCCTAATCAAATTAACCAATGGCCAAGCCATGCTGAAGAGAATCCATGTTATATTTTCCATCAGGAATGCACTTGTTTCTATGAAAGAGTAAGTAGAAAATTATATACTTGGTTATAGGTAAACAGATAGCTTTTGACCTCTCCTGTGTAGTATTTGATATTTCCCATGATATTTTAAAGAATTCCCTTCAGGGATAATATATTCTTGTGCCAAATGAACTAAGTCCTAGAGTATCTATATGTGCATATAATCTCCTTAAAGCAAGTATTATCCTCACCGAAGTCATAACTCAAACACAAGACATCGGCTTTTAGGACACTGCACCATAATATGCGACATGCTTATCAAAGCAAAAAGAAAGCTGTATTAAGAATCAACCCTTCCTCCCTGTAAATGTACAGATTCTTTGACTAACTTGATACTACATAAGAAAAATTGGTAAAATAATGAATGAAGAGGAAAAAAACATGTTGAATATCTAACACATAAATAAGAAAAATTTTAAAGAATTCTCTTAATATCTACATCTATTCATAATAGCTCATTGATACTTCCTTTAGTTCTAGACAAAGTTTTCTATTTCAGTTTAGGTGTTTCTACATGTATTATCTCATCTATATCTCAAAAGAACCTCTGGACCAGTTATTTTTATTCCAGTTTTATAAATGAAAAAACTGTGGCTCAGATACATTAGATAACAAATCATAAATTATAATTAATGAACATTACAGAGAAAAAATTTCAACCTATAGTTGCTAAACCTAAAAAAAAATCTGTTTTCCTGAGATTTGTCTTTTGCAAGTTGAGTCTCCAAAGCAAGCATTTCCACACACAAGCAGCGTAAATATGGAGTAATATCCCCTTTTGATCCCAGAAGTTGATATCAGGAAAACCAATCAAAAGATCATACAAGTGACCTTAATTATTGGTGCCTTCCAAATTCCATTGTTTCTTGCATGACACTGTACATATCTGATCTTTTTCTCTTGTTTTGGGTACAGTATCTTGTGTCTCTCACTCTGTGCTCATCTTAACCTATTGTGTATGAAGAAAACTGTATTGCCAAGCAAGGTCATATTTCAAAGTACTAGTGCTTTGGAATTCAATATATCTTTTGGGAGGCACACCTCAATCCATAAGAACTCCATTTTGGTCACGTGATACAATAATCTTCAGTTAAGAAGGGAAACCTCTCTAGCGATACACACCGCCAGCCTAAACTTAACTGTTGTTATTACTAAGGAGAAAAAGCATAGATACTGATTCTCCATCTTAACAAATAAAAAGTGTTTGCCATTTAGCACATACAAAGCACCCAGGCCAGTTCATAGCATGTAACAAATGCTCACTAATTATTTTTAAGAATGAGTATTGTAGAGTTATGTTGATAAGGACAGAGCACATGTTAGTAGGACGCATTTATAATTTTCAAAGCTCTACCTAAAAGAGGAAACTTCAATTTTATTCAAAAACTATATTTTTTATAATTCTTGGAGACACTTTAGCAATATAGGACAAAGAAGCTATTAAAAATTCTGGACCGATTTCAATTTGGTCACAAACCAGAAATACCATAAACAGGGAAGGAGATAGAGTCTCTCCTCAATGCCCTAAAGAAATAAATATATGGGCATATATATTTAACCAAATCATTCAAAAATCCTATTTGGTCTATTTTCTAGCATTATTAATGGTATTTAATATAGCAAGGAAAAGAAAGAATCTCAATCACCTGCCTTCTTACATCTTGCTATCCAGTGTTTGTGTTTATAGAGAGACGGAAGGGAAGAGGATTTGAGTGACTAAAAACGCAATAGGTCAAATTTTGATACTGGTTGCAAGAAAAGCCAGAAATATGAATAAGGAATATTAGACTGGTAAAATTTAAAATGTGGTCAGGAAAACAACCCCTCAAGGACGATACCTGGAGATGAACAAGCAAGCAATATAAACATTTTCAGAAAAAAACTTTTCAAATAGAGAATAATAGAGGATCAAGGAAGAGCGCTAACAGGAGCGTGGTTGGCAGTTTCCAGGGGAAAGGACCACAAAGAGCGTATGGGTGAGGAAGAATGAGAGAAAGTGGGAGGAGGTGGAGACGGGGAAGTTGTGGGAGGGTCAATCACTTAGATCCTTGAATGTTACCTGCAGTAACTTAGCTCTACTCCGAGAAGACAGAATCCCAGGAGCGTTCAGAGAAGAGGCAAATCTCCTCCATTGTGTTTGAAAGGGGCCATCTGGGTTGCTGTATGGAGTTACACTGTGGAAGGAAAGAGAGGAAGCAGGAACGTTACCTAAGGCAAATACCCAAGCCAAAAAAAGAATGTTGGCTTAGCTCGAGATAATTACAGTGGGAAGGATGGGAAAGCATCCTCAGGTTTGGAATGTAATTTAAGGGAGGACTTGCCTACAGAACTAAGGCATGTAAGAAAAGAAGCAAAGATGACTCCAAAGGTTTTTGACCTGAGCAACTGAGTGTAAAAACGAAAAGAACTGAAATAACTTCACTGCGCATGGAGAAGTGTTTTATTCAAAAATATCCTAAGAAATATAATCAGTAGGGTATGGGTATATTTAAAGAGATAGAGGAGTATTGATATAGATGTACAAATTTAAGATGATTTATTATAAGATATTGGATCATGCAAATATAAAAGTTTAAAAACCCACAATCTTCCACTTAAAGGTTGGAAACCCGGGAAAGTAGATGGTATAATTTTAAGGCCTAAAAGCCAAAAGTGCTAAGGGCAGGACAAAATTGATTCTTAGCTCACAATGTCAGGTAGAGATCCTGCCAGATGTTTTTCTGCATTTTCAACAGATTACATGATTCCCTACATCACTGGGAAGGGTCTACTAAGTCAGGGTCTACTCAGTCTACTAAGTCAGATGCTAATTTATTTAGAAAAAGGCAGATACATATTCAGCTAGAAATATTTAACCAGCTCTCTGCACGTCCTGAGGGCCCATCCAACTGATACGTAAAATCAACCATCACAAGGGGTCGGCCCGTGCTATACTATAAAGCACATATGTTTTCACATGTTTTTTAGATATTCATAAGGGCAAAAGCTGCCTGAGGGAAAGACAAATTTTGGATTCTACTGTATAAAGGTGATAATTAGACAGTGCTACCAAGAGAACATATGAGATAGAGGAGTGTAATTCAGAGCACCAAGCACTCTAGTTCAGCACCCCAATATTGGAAGTTGAAGAAAGTAAGAATATGAGTCACCAGAAGAATGAGACATTCTATGAACCAACTTTGGTACATATTTCAAGGAGGAAGGTTGACAATGGAATCAAGTATAACTGACAGCTCAAGAAAACTACAGAATTGATTATTGGGTTTAACAAAAGTGAGAAATTGGTTGCCTTGGAAAGAAAAGTTTGGAAGATTTTGTGAACAAAACTCTGACTGAGGAATGCACAAAGGAGAAGTCAGACATAATAAGAGACAATATGGACACTGTTTTCAATTATTATTTTCAAATGATTATAAAGAAATAAGAAGTGATCAGAGGAGAGTGTCTCATCTACGGAGGCCTTGATTTTGACTTTGCTTAAAGATGAGCAAAACTGTAGGTATTTATAAACTCATTTTTTATGATTGGGTAGAAAGAGGGAAATATCTGGATTAGGGAACCAGTAAGGGAGTGTTGATAACAATATCTTTAGCAGACAAGGTGAGAGGAAAGTGTATAAATGGATGATTCTATTTAATTGGAAGCACAAATTGTGCAACTATTGGGTGCTGGTCTTAACAAGTTGACTGACACATGGGTGCTGGATTTAGGTAGATGAATAAATGTAGTGATAAGGACTTGTCTAAATTATCTTGCAAGTCACATTATTTTCCCCGAGTACTCCAGTGAGAGGGAGCAAGAGCCGGAAGTGTAGAAGAGCAGAGTTGGTCTAAGAAGGTGGCAGCAAATAAGCTAGGGCAGTGGAGCAGGATAGCTAAGCAGCACTGAGGACCCAGTGGAGACTGGATGTCATGAATTTAAAGTGAGACCAGACAGCCTGCCTTTTTATATTGCTTCATAGGTTCTTGCTGTGTAAGTGTTAGAACAATGGAGAGGAAGAGATGTATTTCCCCAGGGTTTAGAATGTGGCCAGACAAGTATGGTAACACCAGATGAATAAGGAAGCTGGAAAGAAGAAATGTGACGCCATGTGGAGAATCTTATCTACGTAAGGAAACAACTACACGTGACGAATAAAGAGAAGAGGGTGCAAAAGTGTCAGAATCCATAGATTATATAACTGTACACGAAAATTGTTCAGGTGGAAGGATCAGAACATGACATGGAAAAATGCCAAGAGATATTTGTATCACAGTGCTCTGGGAGGCTCCAGCAAGGGATGGCAAATTTAAGCACAACCTGGGAAACTTAGTGATTTAACAACATACTGTCTCAAACAAATGAAAAAAGAGGGGTAATGTAGACCAAGGCATAGTACCCATATTCAAGCTCCCAATTAAACAAAAAGCTACCGGGAAGACAGGGTGCTTACAACTAAGTTTACACAATGTTAATTCCTTATAATAATTTGATTTAAATTATGGCCACAGGAGGAAATGGCTGTGCAAGAGTGAAAGACAAGATCATTGTAGAAAAAGTAGGAAAAGACTCTCAAGATCAGATTATTAGAAGAATTATTTAAGTATATGCTGGTATCACCAAGGACTACCACTGAACAGGATATTTATTTATTTATTTATTATCTATTTTTGAGACAGAGTCTCACTATGCAGTTCAAGCTGGCCTTGAACTCACTTTGTAGCCCAGGCTGGCCTCAGTCACAGCAATCATCCTGCCTCAGCCTCCCAAGTGCTGACAAGGATGGACATTTAAATTAGTGGATGTCTACAAATAAGGTACTGTATGGTAAGATATTCAGAAGTGAGTGAGAGAAAGAGAGCTTCAAGCAGTTATGAAAAGCAAAGACTTCTACCCCCATCCCAGAGGCCATGTTATAAGAAGCAGAAGAGAGAAAACACCCGTCCTGAGAGGACAACACGGAGAACCTTGGGAAGAAATGAAACAAATTTGTGGGAAACAGCTTGAAAATAAAAGAGACATAGCCTTTAATATATCTCTTCTAAACTCTTAAGTAACTGATTCTAGAAGACAGGGAGAAAGTTAAGTAAATATGAAATGGAGCGAGACGAAGGGAGAATCACACATGGCTGAAAGCCTACGGTGTGAGACCTGGTATTTCTGTGGCAAAGGTAACAAACTTTCAGAGAAGAATGGATCAATATCGACACGGCAGGGGCTTAAATCAGAGTGGGTAAGGCACTGGCTTCAAGGTTGAAATTTTAGAAGTCATCAGATTCAGAAGAGAATCCATGATTACACAAATGATTAGAATTTCACAAAAAAAACCAGAGACCAGCCAGCCTGGTTTTACATGGTGCCTCATAAACCTCCATTATTCTCGTACTTAAAGTATCACTGCTACTGATTTTTGCTTTTGTCTCAGTCTCTGACATGACGAAGCATGGTATTTTCATTAATGATAGTTTTTGTAGTAATTTTAATTGTTAAAATTTTATTAGTATATGTTGGGGATGCATAATGAATATATTTATAAACGTACAAATAACATGTACATGTACATGTATATACAAACACATACTACATTTTGATTCATTTTACTTCCTCCCCCTTCTCTTCTCTCATCCATCTCCAGACTTTGCTGTACAAACCTTAGGTCCCAGTCATCCCTGCAATCAGGAGGTGAAATAATCTGCAATATACTATATTGATAAGCTATGATATGATTGAAAAGCTATTAGATATATGATTGATAAGCTATTAGATGTATTAAATGTCTTCTCAACTTGCATAATTTCCTATTTACACTAAGTCTACTGGGCTGTTACCCCCTCCCAAGTTAAGAAGTAACTGCATTATGAGCAAAGTAATCTATTTTTATCTGTGACAGACATGAATGTTTTTATGGGAAAGATTAGAATAGTGTTGATAAGATAAAGCATTAAACCTATCTTCAGCCCATTTGGAAAAGATGTAAATTGCTCTACACAGACAGATGAAATAAAGTTGTTTTAAAAGTTTGGTGAAGATTGGAAAATGATAAAATAAGCTCAGGGGAAAGAAAACGAAGCTAGAAATAGAACAATGATATACCAAAATCTGTATGGGTTTTTAAAGAGATAAATGAGCTATTTGACACCAAGTTTGCTGGTAGTCAGTGTAAAATGAAAAGCATATTCAAATCTTCTGTTTAAAGTTTTCAAAAGAATTTAAGATAAAAATGTTTAATAATGATAATTTTTTCTTCAAAGGGTGAAAAAACATTTCTTGACAGGGAGGTCTGAGGGGACTTCTTCCCCTGGGACCTCATAAAGGTAGAAATGTGACTATAATAAATCAGATTCTCAAAGATATTCCTGACATGCACTTAACAGTGAGTTTCAGAGGCCTTTCCTGAAATCCTTTAATTAAAGGCAATGGCTATCACCAAACTACAACTTAATGAAAGCAAAATCGTTGTG
Organism: Dolichotis patagonum; assembly: GCA_004027295.1. Lineage (NCBI taxonomy): Eukaryota > Metazoa > Chordata > Mammalia > Rodentia > Caviidae > Dolichotis > Dolichotis patagonum. The sequence goes on along the minus strand of PVJX010008000.1, from coordinate 58,132 downwards.
CCCCAATAACACAATGTTGCAATATATTAAATTAAACCCCAAATGAAATTTAAAGTAGCTTGAAGGGGAACTGCTTTCTCTTTTTTAAGACCAAAAGTATTGTTTCAGCTCAATGTTTCAGAAATAAATTAAGCATGAAAACTTTTGAACACCTTATTAACACTTGAAGTACACTGCTATTTAGAAAACCTAGTTTAGGAAAATTGTTTTAAAACTATACATAAAGCAATTATATTTATAAACACATATGCTATATATGTATATGGATATGTGATCAAAAACTATGGTGGATATGTAAATAAAAATTTATTATACTAAAAGAAACTTTGGCTTTACTTCCCCTAAAATCTCCCCCTTGCTTTGAATATACTTATCATTCCTGCTACTTTCTGAAGACATTTTGGAAAACATCTTTGTGAATGTCTTTTTGTGACTGCCTCAATGTCCTGAATGAATTCAGAATGTTTACAGTAATTTTTGTCCAATGAAGACATTGTGATGTGTCCTTATTCACTTTATCAATCAGATCTGGCATCGTGCAACTTTTGATTCTTGCCTAAAGTCAAAATTGTGTTTATAGCAGCACAATGGTAACATCTATGTCTTGGAAACAGTGTATATGTCCATCATCAGATGAATGAATTTTTCAAAAATCTAGTATTTATACACCATGGAGTGGTACTGTGACATAAAGAAGGATTCCTCAGGCATTTGAAGGCAAATGGATACAACTTGAAAACATGTTGAGTGAAATAGGTCAGACAAATAAGTTTAAATATGACTGAGTTTCTCTTATATGAGAAACTAAATTGAAGATAAAGAAATAAGAAGTAGAAAGAAATTCAAATACTTTTCCAAATTATTCAGTTGTTTCAAAAATATTTCAACATATATACTAATTTATTTCATTTATGTCACCCACTTCTTTTAGTTGACTGAAAAGAAAGTTTTGTGCTATCATCCGCTTGTTTCTTTTTTTTTTTTTTGCAGGAGAGACTATTTCTGTATATGGCTTTGTACCCTGAATAACATTTTTGGCTATTCTTTCAAGATGGTATACGATGTGTTAAATATAGTTATTCTCTATCAACAAACTTTTGTTCATACTACCATTTTATATTTTCCATGTTAATATCTACTTGTATTACATTAAAATAAAAGGAGAAAAATAATATTTTTAAAAATTTAAATGTTAAGCCATTGTTGGATCATACTTTGCATACATGGAAAAAGCAGAAAATTTTGGCAATTGTTGGTTTTCTCATAACCAATTTCTCCTAAGTACTTGATAACAAACTGTCTGAGGTTGTACTCTGAAAAATATGTGAATGACTATATTCTGCTTTTCTAATTTAGCGTGGATATTTTTACTTGACAGTAAATTAATCTGGAAATAGAGTTAATAGCCTCTTATGGCCAGTTGAAGAATATAACTAGGGCTTGTTCACACATAATTGGACACCTCTTTTGCCTTAATAATTACTGTAATATGATATGATGCATTTGGAGTCCCATCTTCAAGGTTAAAGAGATCTCATCGAAAAGCCCACTTTTAGAAGAATTATATTGTTTACACTCAACAAAATGCTCAGTTCTGCAGCTGAAGAAAAAATGTTTAATATGTACACTGGCATTGTTCAGAATTTGGTTAATTTTATTATCTAAGATTTAAAATTAATAGAATCTGAATGTACTTACTGGCATCAAGACGATCTTCAAACACTCAACAAATAAGACAGATAACAGAGAATTCAAAGCTTCTCAGGGTTTCAACACAGTTTGATAGTCAGGCAGTGTAGCAAGTGACAAGCAGTACTCATCAAAAACAAAAAAAAAACACTTATTCCTCTCACTTTTATGTCTGTGTGACATAGATATTATGAATGAGGTGGGAATAGTTCACGCTCTGTTTATTCACTGAAAAATCAATAAGGTGAGAGCAGAACAGTCGGTACTCCCCACTGTATACCTGCTTCTCCAAGAACAAAACTAAGCTGAACAGCACTGACTTAGCCTTCCTGCCTTAGCACTCACGACCTTCCTAAGGCACAGGTGTAAAACACAAACAACTGCTTTTCCTTCCAGCCCATCCAGTTGCCTACATAATTGCAAGTTGCATTATATGGGCAAAACTGGCATTTGGCAACTACTACCACTAAAATTTTCTGAAAAATCCAAGCTAAAAATGTAAAAAATAATTTTGGAACAATTATAATGTGTGTGATTAACATTAGCAATCAATTCCCTGTGTTTAATTTTGAGAACCCTGAACACCACGGGGGGGGGTATTGAAATGATACTTCCATCTTTTTTCTGAAAACATATTTTGCTTCTAGTCACTATTTCAAAACATTCATTGAAGACTTATACCAGACGTCATCAAATCACTCTTGGAAGTATATAAAATTTAGCAAACTACCTTCTTACTTGTGTGTGCTTCATGAGAATTGCCAGGGACCCGCAGGGTACTTCAGTAGAGCTTGTAGACATAGGGTCTATGGTCAGTGAACCCTCTTTTCCTCTCAGCAGCCGGCCTCCACTCACAGGAGGAACTGTTCCAGAGCATGGGGTCTTCTCCCAGTCTGTCTGTTGAAACCTCATCCTCCTTATTCTTCTGTTTACTTGAAAATTATGAGTCAATCCTTTCAGTAGACTTCACTGAAGCGACTATTATGGTTTGGATCAAAAAATATCCCCTGAAAGGCTCACGTTTCAGAGTGGGGCTCTTAGAAGGCTATTGGTTCATGATCCCTGATCAGAGGGTTAACCCTCCATGAGATCATGGCTGAACAGGCTGTTAAGAGGAGGGTTTAGGTGGAGAAATGCATCAGTGAAGTCCAAACCTGAAAGTTTGTGTTATGCCAAGGCTTCCTGCCTCTCTCTGCTTCCTCTGGTTTGCTATGAGGTGAGCAGCTTTCTTCTGCCCAATCAAGTCTGCTAATCCTGGGTGATACCTATTAAACCGTGAACCAAAATAAATCCTTCCTCATTTAGGCTTTTTGGGGTATTTTGTCCCAGCAGTGAAAATTTAACACAATGATGACAAGCACTTTTTAATAGTGTCCCTAACCATTCTGTAGTTTTCTCTCATAACTTTAGAAAAAGTCACAATGGAATTAAAATTGTTTCTTTTTTTAATTATTTTTATTTTTGTCAGCTTGCTGTTGTTGCATACTACTGTATTTTTTTAATTCTTATTCGTCATAAGGAGAGTGGTAGAAATGTAAATTGGTATAGAAGTTGAGCTGCCAGAGGACATTCATTCTCACAAACCCTGAACTGTGGCAGGTACTCCCCAATTTAAACTACAATCATTTTTCAGGTAATTAAAATGTTCCTGTGGCATGGACACAGGAATCAATCATAGGGCCTACCTTTCTTGCTTCTGAGAATGAAACAACTATAATTAGAGATGCTTTCGGCATTTTGCATGACAGGTATTTCTAAATTTATGAATATAAAAATAATGATCTTGCTTTGGGGCAAATTATGTTTTGCTATTGTGGTAATAATAAAAGCAATGACAAATACTGGAATGAAAGAAAGCCTTCCTAATGGTTCAAGAATGGTTTTTCCAACAATTTCTATTATGCTAGGAGGAATACAGCACGTGAAAAACATATTCAAGTGGAACATAATCATTTGTAAGAATGAACATAAAATACTACAGGTAGGTAGAAAAAAATAACTCAGCTGTATTCAAGAAATATGCCTGAAGGTTAAGATTGGCTGTATGAGGGCACTGAGGAGAGATGTCAAATAGACTCCTGGAGGCAGACAGGAAACTGTCACTGCTGACAGAGATTCTCTTGCTAAGACACCACGGCCTTCCATCATGAACCTGCAGTGAAATGCCGAAAGAGGTAACTTCCTTTAAAATTCCTTGTACGACATTTGCAGAGGTAATCTGAAAAAGATGAAAAACAAAGGTGAAAATATAACTGTGTCAGATACAAAGGTTAAAAACTACACAACAGCTGGCAGACACAGGTCCTCTGAGAAGTGTCTTTCTCAAGATTAATTTGGCTAGAAACCTATGAGCCATCACACAGGTAGTCTAGTCATGTGACCGCTCCTCTTTTCTCTCTTGCAACTTTCCCTTGCAGTGGTGTACAGCTCAGCTCATGGGAACAATGGATGCGTAGCCTAAAGCAATTACAATAGGGAAAAATAACTCTGCCCTCCAGAGATGTCTGAAAGTTCATTTTCCTTCTCAAAACTCCCCTGCACAATTTGGGGACAAGAGCTCTTCATTCTATTCATTTTTCCTTTAACAAAAAGCTACAAGCTCTGAGTACACAGGACAGAGAAATTCCTTGGCCTCTTATTCCTGTCTTTTTCTGTTGGAGTCTGAGCTCTTGTTTATAAGCTTATATTTATAAGCTCAGCTCCAAAAGCTGATTTCTTTCAGGTATTTGGCAGGCTGCTTTCCTTTAATCTCTCATTTTTTTTTCAAAGAGTCATTTCAAATGGAGCAAAATGAAAAGAATAGGAGAGGGGCTGTTGCTCTACTAGCTGAAGATAGCTTCACATTCCCTGGAACATGCAGAAATGAATGGGTCTCCACGAATACAAAAAAGAGCAGCCTTCTTCCACAGCAAACCTACAACAGATGTGAGTCTGATCATATAATCTCTGATGATGCAGATTCATATTAATTCTGCAAATCTGAAATGGTCTTTGCAAACCTGTCAGTCTAGCAAAGTCCAAGTCCAGCACGCACATGGAGGCTGTAGAAAATCTATAAGGGATGATGTGTGATATGTATTTCCCTAGGCTCTTAAAAGTTCCAGTTATATACTAAACAGAAGAAATTTCCTAAGACTTCTTTACTTACTCTCCCCTGATGCTGAGGAGACTCATAGTCATAGTATGGAGAATGCAGAATTGAAAACAGCTGATTACTGAGTTCTTGAAAATGTATAAAGATGACAGAAAAAAATATAACAATTACTATGAAATATACCAATAAAATGTTTCTAATGAAATTGTTTATTGCTTGCCTTAAGGGAAATTTCCTAGATAAGATCCTTTTCCAAATGGAGCATGGAATATTGGTGGCAAAATTATTTGCAAATTATTTTGATGTGATTCTTTAGGTATATTATCTTACTCTAAAGCAATTTTCTGAATATGGCCAGAATATTAAACTATAACAATATACAAAACTTCAATGATAAGAGTAAAAATGCTGAGTAAAACTTAATGCAGATTATGCACACTCTAAGTAGATATACGTGTAGAAATATATAATTCTTTAAGTTTGAATATACTGCCTCTAATCTTTATAAATATTGAATATCTCTTTTAACTGTATTATTAAAGCTATTGCTATATATGCAAGCGATTTTTGTATTGTTTCAGGTGTAACATGCTCTGTTCTGTATCAGAAGCTCCTATAATGATCAATTCTGTCTCATCTTCAAAACAACTTCTCATCTAAAAAATAAAGGCTACTTGGACCAGATGACTCAGTTAAAAGTCCCCATATCATTCCTGCATTTTAGAAAATGTTGCCTCATCCACCATCAAACACAAACACCTTAAGTTCATATGTAAGTCCCTATCAATAGGTTATTAAGCTAGGATATGAGTACTGAAAATAAATAGATTCTACATATGGCAAAACCAAGCCTGTGGAATGAGGAAGCTTCTTTTGCTGCCCAGAAAGGATGGCAAGATATGGGCCTGAGGAGTTAGTGTTCTGGTGATATATGATAATTACTTCACACAACTAAAAATTAGATGATTATCTTACTGTCCTGTGGCAGACACTGCCCACTCAACACTCAAATTTCTCTTCTGTTTTCCTTCTAACTGAAGGAAACTTTCCTCCAAATGATCATGACCTCCATGACTCTGCTTCCCCCAATGACTGGAAAGAGGACAATCTGTTGAGAATCTGTTGATGGTAAGAGTCTTATCTGTTCTGGAGATGGTCTCAGGTAGGGACACAGAACACAATTCTACAGTTTTTTCCTTCCCCAACTTTTGGATGCTGATTTCAAACTGAGATGGCTGAGGATTTGATAGCTAAAAATGACTTTGAAGGGAAAGTATATTTGAAACCAAAGATCTCATTCAAACATTTCCAAAATTTTTAGCATGTTTTGCTAATTAATAAAGTCAAAACAAAGAAGATTCAAGTTTGTAATACAGAGAGGAATAACAGATGCCAACTCTGGGTATTTTGCTTTGTCTACAATTCACTTACCAGTGTCTTTGACAGTTTTCTAAGTATACATCAGAGTTACAAAGGCAAGTATTTTCCAGTGAACTGAATTCATGTCAGTTAAGGTAAGGACAGCACACAGGGTACATTTAGAATGGCGTATCTAATGAATGAATTATGTCACCAAAAATGCCATTTAAAGGGAGAATTCTGCAGTCCAGTACCTGCCCAGTGAAAGGGGATCTGGGCTTAAGGGTGTCTGCCAGAGCCCAGCCCTGGAGAAGGGGTGCTAGCAAAGCCACACCCAAGGGTTGCTATCTTCCTTATCATGGAACTTTTCACTAAATTTGGAGATTTATACAGGTGCATCTCTACTGAATGCAATAATCTCTAGTAGCAACTATGAATATTTTTACATTAACTCCTTGCATTCATTTGCTTATTTAGTCAATATGTCGAGAGGGAGAAGAAACTATTTATAATGCAAGTGATATGTGCCAAATACTATAATAAAGGAATGATAAAAGCACATCCTTCCCAATTTAATTTAAATGGTTTACAGCTCTCACTCTGAGATTGGATGGTTGACCCCTCAAGGTATCCGTGCCATTTTAAACTTATTTGCCACTCAAAAGGAGATAAATTTGCAATTATACCTAAGCCTAAAGCATAGCTGAAAGTTAAAAGGAAAAGGAAGAACTAGAAGAAAGTTTACAGGAAATAATGTGAGAAAACCACAGTAAAAGAAAGAGACAAGAAAGACTTGGGAGAATAGCTCCTCCTGAGCCTTTACAGCGGGCAGGTGGGGCACAGCCCAGCGGCACAGGCAACTGCCTGGCATGCAGGAGGTCCTGAGTCAGATTCCCAGCACAAAAAGAAAAGAAGACAGGTGAAGAGGGAGGAAAGTCCTATGCCATTACAGGAAGCCTTGGTATAGCTTTGATAGTGGTGATCGTTACAGTGCCTGTTCTAATTCTTCTGCACACCTCTTGAGGTCTTGATAATCTTGAAAGAAAATAGGAGTACACAAAGTTTCTACCCAAATCTCATTCATTCTAGCCTAACACATATCACCAATATCACTATTCCTGGACCCAACTTGCAAAACCAAAAATAAAACAACTTATAGTTTGCCAAAGGAACCATTAATATTCCCAAAAATTTATATTAAAAATTAATTCTGGATGTGTTGACAACTTTCTTTTATACAGAGCTTAACTGTTAAATGATATTCTCTATCCATTTTATATCTAGACTACTTTTGGCCATAATATTTAATCATGGCATTACATATAATGGAAGACTAGGAGAATTTTTTATTACTTTTCTTTATACTTCTTTCATTAAAACTATGTTATTGAGTCAATTTAATTGACAAATAGAATACAATATCAAAAGGCATAGAAGTGTATGTATTTCCATATTTCCATATTACTTTCACAGTATTTTCTTTGTGAGTTGTATTCAAAACAGTTTGAAAGGTAGTTTTAAACTAACTTCCATAATCTGAATTTCCTATTTAATTTTAAATAGGGTTGTCACTAATGATGTATATAAAACAATACAGAGATGATTGGGCCCAATGACTCTATGCTTGGTCTAGTACAAAGTTTGGGTCATTTTCTTAAATTAAAAAAAAAAAACATGAAAAAATAAGGCAGAAAGGAAACAACCATAGTATTTCTTTGGCTGGAGAAGGTACCTACCCCACTACCTCTTTTGGCCTCCCAGTGGGGAAGTGCTGTTCACAATAACTGGATGAGTCTCTACTCCTTGCAGGAATGTCTGTCTCATTCTCTTTTGTTCCCCAGCATTTGGGATTAAGCCTAGGGCCTTCACACTGAGCTATCCCCAGTCCTTTTTCTTTAATTCTTTATTTTGAAGCAGGCACTCCTTAAATTGCCAAATCTGGGCTCAAATTTAAAATCCTCCTACTTAGACTTCAGGAATACTGGAATTACAGTCAGATGCCAGCACATCCAGCTATCTATCACCTTTACTAGGCTGTTCCACTCTCTGAGAACCTGTTTTTCATCTATCAAGAGAAGCATTTGTACCCGCTATGCTCATAGACGAATTCTGCGCATAAATTATACAATAGATTTCAGCTCTCAAGTTCCCCAAATTGTTTCTCAGTTTTGTGCCAACTGTTTTGTGCCAACTCATTGTTTTTCCAATCATTCCAAGTACACGTGCTCCGAAGTGAGCACACCACTCATCACAAGCAACCTTAAAAAATGTATCAAAGCCAAGTTAATTGCAAAGAATACTAACACATTTAAGTACCTGCAACCCCTCCTTAAGATATTTAAGGATTGTTTATATTTAAAACAAACTCTGACGCAGAGATATAGGGGAAACATAAGAAAGAAAGAAAGCATCAAAGAAATGTGTGTCTCTCACTCTTCACAATTCTATTCGTTGGGAAAAAGTAACCAGTATTTGCATTTTGGTTGGGTATTTTATAAAACTATCTCATACTTTGTTCTTGCTGAATCTTTGGAATATTCAGATAGAACATTATAAATTCTTTTTTAATAGCTCTGTAAAATGAAACTGAGTAATCTGACAAAATTCTGTCATTTCAACTATTAGTAATTAGTAAGAAAACAGTGTGTGAAAAAACCCTGACCTTTTATGCTCTTAGATATACATGCTTTTTCCTCTTGTAAAAGTTTACCTTCAGTGTCGTGACTCATGACATCTTCACTCATGAGGTTCATGAGGTTCATGAGTTGTCCCAACCATTATCACCAAAAACAAGAGTCCCATAAACTCTGTGAAGTATAGCAGGATATATCACTTTACATTATATTTGCTTTAAGTTTACAGGTCATTAAATGTTCCCTGGTGGCCCTTAGGAAGTTAATGTAGCATGCTTATATGCATTGCCAGGGTAGGTATCTCTTTTGGTAGAACTGAATTCTGGGGGAAAAAAATCTAAACACAAAGCATTAGTGCTATCACATGACTTTTAGGTAAACAACCTTCCAACATTGCCATTAATAATGAGGAAGACTTTGCTACTAACACTCGACAGAATTTTATATTTATCAACAGGGAAAATCACTCAATAAACAAGCAATTTATAGCCTTGTAACGGGGGGCGAAAATTCATCTCTAACTTTAGTACAGCATTTTTATTTCCCTAGTTGAAAAGCAGCTACAAGAAAAGATAATGGAAATCTTTGATCATTAGTTGACACTACTGAGAATGACAGAGGAAACATGAAAATGAATAAAAGTGGTGCATCTGTAAATAACGTTTCTGAAGATGTGACCTTGTGAATCAGACAGTTTACTCAAGGGCACTATTGAAAATGTTTCCTAAGTTGCCTCTACTTTCAGTTGAAGCAGAAGATGAACTAAGGGCTACATTTGATGATATTCACATTGCTTTTTAATTCTAGTTGATATATGTTCTTATTCATTGTTTTTGTGATTTTTTTCATCCTGAAATTTCTGATGCATCTTGTTAAGGCTATTAAGAATGTTGTGTGAGTAATTCTCATGGATCTGTGGTGCCGATATGAGTTTCTGCAGTCAAGGTGTTTTTGCTCTTAAAGCCACAGAATGCTTAAAAGAATGCTTAAATACTAAAAAGATGACCTAAACTCAACCTAGACTAAATAAATTTGATAACTGTCTACAGATTTCAATTTCGTGCTCATCTCAGAATAATTTGTCCTTTTTATTACTGATACATGAAATTTAATATTTAAGACTCCTTTGGATTCTTTGGTTTATTATTTATGAAACCTAAGAATTCTTCAAAAGGAGATACTCAAATGCTACTAATATAAACTAAAACCTTATTGAGTTCATTGTATAAACATTTTTCCTGTAGAGAAACAACATTAGATGCTTACAGAGAGGGAAATGTTTTGCCTAATGAAAAAAATAAGAAAAAAGTCAAATTTTATGTCCTTAATGAACATGTCATGTGACCTATATAATCCCAACCTTAAATTAGCAAACTCTCATGCCAGGGGTTTAGTTTAGCGGCATAAGCGCCTGCCTGGCTAGTGTGAGGTCGTAAGTTCAATCCCCGGTATCAGAAAATTCCACAAACTCTCTATGACAACATTCCTCAAAAGAAACAAGGGATCTAGCATACACCCAAAATATCTTATGGAATTTCTGTCTATAGAGAGATCAGGGAAATGTATTTAACAGAAGCAAGGAGTGAATAAAATGAGCTTTTGATTTGGTCATTGTTTCATGTAAAATTTTCTTCTGAGATGATTTCATACTTACAGAAGAATTGAAAATATATTACAGGGAGTCCCTGCATAGCTTTAACCCAATTTTTCCTATGTTAGCATTGTATACAAGCATTAGCAGCTGTCTTACAAATAATCACCATTAATATAAAAATATATAACTAAAATACAGAATTTTGGATTTCATCAGTTCTTCCATCAATGTCATTTTCCTGTTCTGGGAGCTAAGTCTGTACTCAGACTTCAAGTTTCCTAGGCTCCTCAAGTTTCGTTAGGAGGGAATAATTAGTGTGGAGATGCACTGCTGGTGACATTGATCACTTAGCTTAAAGTAGTACCTACCAGAATTCTTCTATGGATTCTTACTTTTTTTTTTTTTGCATTTAGAATTAGAAATATTTGAGAGGAGATACTTTGAGAATACCCACATAACTTATTTTTTAAAATTTTTACCTAATAATGCTTAACAATTTTACCGCACTAACTACTGCTGTGATGCTTTTATAGTAGTTCTGCACTTTCTGAATTCCTGCATATTTATCAATTGATTATTCAGTAAAGAAAAATTTTTACTTCTGTACTAATTTGTTTTGTATATCAGTATGACTCATGAACATTTATTAAATTCTTCAGTTTCAATAAAATACTTGCATTTATTTAGCTGTTAGATTGGGAAAATTTTTTTTTAATTTTTATGAAGTCTAATTTCTATGTTTTAATTTTATAATTCTTGCTTTCCTTTGCTCTCTAAGAAATCTTTGTTTACTTCTCAGGTTGGGAATGTATTTCTTTCTATTTTATTCTGTAATCATTACAGTGCCTTCTCTCTTTCATTGTTTGACAAAAGCTTTTTTACTGAATAACAGTTAGGATACAGAAAAATTGAGACAAAGGTAGAGAGAGATCCCAAATGTCCTCTACCTCCACACCTGTGTAACATCCTCCATTAAGAAAAACTCCAACCAACATGGCTCACTTCTTACAACTTATGAGCCTACCTTGACACACCATTATCACCATACTTTAAAGTTCCTTCTTGGTTCTATACAGTTTACATTTTCAGAAAAATATAATAATGACCATAGAAGTGTCAGAGTAGTTTCAGTAAGCCCAAGAATTCTCTGTGGTTTACCTACTCATCCCTTCTCCTATGCAGTTAACTACTGGTAATTTTAGTTTCACCATAGTTGTACCTTTTCCAAAATATCTTGTGTCAGCGTTCATGCAGCATGCAACATTTTCAAGTTATTTATTTTCACTTTATTAGATACAGTTAAATTTTCTCCACATATTCTTGTGGCTCTAAAGTGCATAGATTTGTACTGCTAGACAGAATTCCATTGTCTGAAGGCTCCACAATTTATCTACCCACTCACCTTCCAAAAGGAACCATGGTTGACTGTGTTTGGCTATATGAATAAATGTGCTATCAATGCTAATTTTCAGGTTTTTATGAGGCACTAGGTGTTCAACTCATTTGAATAAATATCAAGGAATACCTGTTGTTCGATGGTGGGTTAAAGTATAGTTAGTTTTATAAGCAACTGCCAAGTTGTCTTATAAAGTGGCTGGGCTATTTTACCTACCAAAAATGAGTGTTTTGGCCGTTCATCCTCATTAGCATTTGATGTCATCAGCATTTTAGATTTTGGTGTGCAGTGCTGTTTGAGGGTGGTTTTACTTTGCTTTTTCTTAATAAATGGGCCATAGAGCTTCTTGGTGGTAAAACACACTTGTGGGTGTGCCTCTGAGGGTATTTCCAGAGGACACCGGGGTAGAGGAGTAGAGAAGACTCATTCTAAGTATGACACCATCTAAAACATAGACATGGTAGCACCATCTGATACTTGGAGAAGCATGAAACAAAAGGTAGGTGAAAGGGGAAGATTTCAAGCTTTTCTTGAGTGTTTTTCGCTGCTGTTGTCACTTGTCAATCTCAGGTTTCAAAATTTTCAACCTTTGGACACAGATTTGTACCCGTTACTCAGTAGGAGACTTTCAAGACTTCAACCTCAGACTGCAACTGCGTCTTTGGTCTCTCTGTTCTGAGGTTTCCAGTTGGACTGAGCAACTACTGATTTCTCAGGCTTTCCAGTTTGCAGGCAGCCTCTAATCATGTAAATCAATTTAATAAGTACCTTCTTGTATATTTATTCCCATATTACATTTCCTGTCCCTCTGGAGAATCTTGACTAATACATGATGCATATATCTTTTGGTGAGGTGACTGAAGGTCTTGGGCCCAATTTTAATCAGTCTGCTTATTTCCTTTGGTTAAGGTTTGATTTCTTGAATCATTTATAGGAAAATGGATATACCTTGAAACCATAATGGATTTGGGAGTGTTAACTTTTCATTTCAATTTTTTGTCAATGCACGTTTATGAGACATAAGTATGTGTACTTAGCACACAGAATTCTTTTCTCATTGCCTTCCCTTTCCATTCCTTCCTCTCCCCCCATCTCTCAATCCCCTTCACATTTGAGAAAGATTTATCACTGTATTTCCTATTATGTATTTTTCATTTTGCTCTTTATATATATTTTGGATTTCTCACATAGAGAGACTATGTTATATTTAGCCTTTGCATCTGATTTATTTCAATTAACATTATGGTCTCAAGGTGCATTCCTTCTTTTACAAATGACTTGTTTATCCTTTAGTATAGCTGAGTAGTACTGTATTTCATTTGTGTAAGCACCAGTTTTATTTTTCTTAATGGTAGAGTAGTAATCCATTGTGTGTAAAAAACATATTTTTCTTGCCCATTCTATTGATGGATACATATGTTGTTTCCAATTAGCTATTTTGAATTATGCTGCTATAAATATTAGTATGCTTGTATCATTGTAATATGATGTCTCTCATTCTTTTGGAAAGACATCTACAAGACAAATAGCTAGGAAAAATGGAATTTCTACTTTTAGTTTTTTGAGGAATCTTCACACTGATTATCATAGTTTTACTAGATTACAATCCCACCAACAATGTAGAAGGATTCCTTTCTCTCTACAGCATCTGTTATTTGTTTTCTTGATGATAGGCATTCTTTTTTAGGGGGGAGTAACACTGGTTGCACAGGAAGTAGCACCTGGAATCAACAAAAAGGATCATATCAAATTGAAAAGCTTCTGCACTGCAAAAGAAAAAATCAACGGAGTGAAGAGACAATCTACAAGAATGAGAAATAAAATGTTTCAGTTTCCTCAGAGAATATAGTATACATATAGAACTCAAAAATAAAACCATAGTGTTAAGAAAAATAAATCAGACATTCAAGCACAAATATCTAATGGTTACTCTTATATGAGAAAGCCAAAGTATAAATAATTTAAAGACCAAAATGAAAGATACAAGATAGGGATAGATAGGTAAAGCTTTTGTAGATAGAAAGGGATAGAAAGGGGATCCAAAGATGAAGGGAACAGAAAAGAAGAAAGGAAAGGAAAGAAAAGGAAGGGAGGGGAAGGGAAGGGAAGGGAAGGGAAGATAGAAAAAGATGTGATATATATTTTTATACATATATATATCAACTCTACAGTGAATGAGTATATTATGTATTGCAAATGTGTAAAGAAATAAAGTCTCATATTTTGTATAATAGTCTTTTGTTATCTGTGTTGATCTCTTACATGTTGACCTCTTCCTAATATTGAGTCTTCCAGTCCCAGAATCTATATTTTTCTATTATTTAGCATTTTAACCTTTCTCAGAAATATTTTTCTATTTTTCAGAGGTTTAAATAATTGATGTTAAATTTATTTGTAAGTATTTTATACAGTCATATGTGGAATATTTAAAATTTAAGCTTTAATTATTCATCAAAGATTTGAGGAAAAAATTGTATATTTTGAATTGTGAAATCTTGAAAAATTAACTTCCTAGTTCATAGTATTTTTGTGGGTTTCTTTGTATATTTTTATGTATAATTAGGTTGTCTATAGATGAGAGCTCTATTTCATCTTTTCAAAATGCAACTTTTTTACTTCTTTCTCTTGCCTTATTATATTTCTAGAATATGAACCAGAATGTTGTAAAATTATAAGATCAAATTTTGCATTGTTATTGACCTGAGAAGAAAGAGATTAATTTTTATTATTGTTTGATGATAGTTATGAAATTTATATAGATAATTTTTATAAAACTGAAGAAGTTTCTTTCTATTCATGCCTTTTTGTTGGACATATTTTTTATTCATAAGTGTTCACCAAATTTAATAAAAGAGGTTGTTTGCACTATTAAAATTATCATGATTTTTCTTTCATTATCATTTGGTATAGTAAATTAGATGTGGTAATTTTCAAATTAAAATCCATTTGGAATTTCCAAAGTGCAACCTATTTGGTCATGTTGTATTATTCTAATCTATTTCTATATTCTCTTTGTTTATACTTTTAATGTGTTTTTCCATTTATATTCATGAGTTAGTGTTCTGCAGGTTTTTTTCCTTGCAATATCCTTGTTGAATGTTGGTATTAGGGTACTATTGGCCTCTAAAAATGAACTGGAAATGGTCTTTCTTGTTTACTTTGTGAAAAGCTGATATAATGATGGCATGGGTTTTTTTTCTTTGAATGTTCAATAGAATTGACCAATGAAGCCACTTAGGCCTGGAGTTTCTTTGTGCAGTGATCCTTCCTTTTTTATCCCTGATCTTAATGATTCATTTTTGAAAAGATATCTATCTTTTTACTTCTTGATTAGCCTTACCATTAGGCTTATCAATTTTATGCATCTTTTCAAAGAAGTAACTTCTGACTGTTGGTGTTCTTTATTTTCAATTTTCTATTTCATTGAATTTCACTCTTACATTTCCTGTTATTTACATTAGGTTTCTTTGTTCTTTTTTAGTATTCCTTAAGGTAGGAGACTAAGTCATTCATTTCATGCTTTTCTGCTTTCATAACATAAGCACTTAAGGCTACACACTTCTTTAATGAATTGCTTTAGCTACAGTCCACTAATTTTGAGATAATGTGTGTGTGTATGTGTGTGTGTGTGTGTGTGTGTGCATGTGTATTTTATCATTCAATTCAATATTGTTTCACATTTGACTTGTGGCTCCTTCTCAGAAAGTTACTGAAGTTATTTGGAATACAGAAGTTATTTGGAATCACTGTGATTGGCTTTAAAATATTTGGAGAAGATTATCAAGTTTGTTATAGCTACTGCTTCTAGTTTAAGTACATAGAATTTGATTTAATCACTTGAAATGCATGTCTTTTTACATGGTCCAAGATGTGATCAAAATTCACAAAAAATACTACAATGATTTTTAAATGTATACACTTTTTCTTTTTGCTATAGAATTCCGCTAATGCCAATTAAGTTAATTGGCTTTATCACATTAATCAAATCATTTGCATATTTACTAATCACTGTGAATTCATTCTACCCACTACTGAGAGAAGTTTTTTAAACTTTCCAGTATAATGAGATTTATGTTTTCCTCTTTTGTTCTAATAAATTTTGATTAATGAATTTGGGAATGATTTAAATGTAATTTATACACATTTTTTGATTCCCTGTTATTTTAATACTGTCCCATTCACTTTGCATGTTAGTGCTTGCTGGTACCATATCCATTTTTGTCTTTTAATTTATCCCCTGGATCTGACTCTGTATCTTTGTTTTTAAAGTATTTCTCACAAATTATATATATATATATATATATATATATATATATATATCTTACTTTTTAATGCTTCCTGATAATCTTTGCCATTTTATTGAGTTTCAGCCTCACTGTTGAAGTGTCTGTGTTCAAATCTATAACCTTGGTGGGACACTCCCAGCACACCTGAGCTGCTTTGCACTGCCGCTGCTCGTCCTGTCCCTTGGGGAACACACCCACTTCCTGAACCTAGTACTGTAGTTGATCTTGGATCCAATCCCTTCTCCAAGAACCTTGGACTACAGTGGACTAACATGCTGTCTGGATGGGAGCCCTCTGTCAGGAACCCCTCACCCAAACAGAAGACCTCAGCAGGCTCCAGTCAATGTGGTGAGTTTGCCCCTAAAATAGAGGTCTGCAGTGTGTAAATAGGAACAGAAGTGAAACTCCCTCTAACTGTAAGACTTTGGCAAACCTGGCAAAAGAGTGGATAATCCTCCCCTCCACACAGAGAACATCAGATGGGTTGAGGAGTGCACCAGTAAGGCCTTCTTCAACTTGGAAAAAATTAAAAGAGCTTATAAGACCCCCAGTGACACAGTAGGGCCTCAGCTGACACAAACACTATAGACAGGGAGATCTGGTGACCTGCAACAACATGAAGACATACCAACAGCAGGAACTAAGAGTTGACCTACATCAATATTTTTGGCTATTTGGCCCAAAAAGAATATAGGACTTACCCAACAGGCCCTGTAGGAGGAATTCAGGTGACTGGCTCTCCTCTTTATTGTGGTACACAGAAATTGGACAAACATCAACCACACAGTAGGACCCTACAATTCATACTATGGACAGTTGTGACTGTTGGGATTGAAAGACCAAATATTTACCCAAAAAGTGAAAATGACAAAACCAAAAGGCAAAATGCAATCTCAAACATCTAGTCCACCAGGAACAAGTACAGGTGACAGTGAAATAGAGGACTTAAAAAAGTCATACACCAGAAATCTCTGAAAAGGTAGCAAATGAAATAAAGAAATAAATCCATGAGGCTATAAATGAAATCAAATAAGATATAATGTCTTATGCAAAGACAGAAATAGCAACCTTAGTAAATGAATTGCTCAACACAGATACAGAAGAAATAGATTTTAAAAATACAGGTGCATGAGAACTTGATTGAGACTTTGAAAGAACAATGCAGAAAATAAACAGAATCCATGAAACAAATGCAAGGAGATATCCAAGAGAAAAAGAAATTCTATTAAAAGCTGGCAAAACTGTTTAAACAAAGCTGAGGATAGAATTTCAGACCTTGAGGACAGGATCGCAGATAGCGATCATGAAAGGGTAGAACTTATAAAAACAACAAAGCACCATGAAATGACAATCCAACAGCTTCAACATAATGCCAAGAGAAACAATATAAGATTAATAGGCATCAGTGAAGATGCAAGAGACAATGTAAATGACATAACTAAACTATTCACAGAAGTAATAGCAGAAAATTTCCCACACATGGGGAAAAAACCTTATATACCAATAAGTGAGGCGTACATAATGCCAAGCAGTCACAACTAACATAAATATACACCCAGACATATAAAAATTAAGATCCTAGACATACAGCATAAAAACAGAATGCTAAACGCTGTTAGAGAAGACACAACTCACCCATCAAAGAAAGCATATTAGAATCACGGCAGACTTTTCAGCATAAACATTCAAGTCAAGATGGGATTTGAGTGAAGTATTTGAAGCCTTAAAAGAAAACAGCTTTCAACCCAGACTGATGTACCCAACAAAACTGTCTTTCAAATTTAATGGAGAAACAAGATACTTCCATGACAAAGAACAACTGAAGAAATTCATGTCCACCAAACCAACCCTGCAAAGAGTAGTGAAAGACATGCTAGACAGAGATAAAAATGACCAAAATATTCAGAACAACAATGGAAATAAACCACCAGGCTGGCCAAGAAATTAAACAAGGGAGAAAAGCAGGAAACCAACAATAGGAACACAACATGGCAAAGTCAAGCCAGCACATATCAGTGATATCCATAAATGCAAATGATCTCAATTCACTTATCAAAAGAAATAGGTTTACAGAATGAATCAAGAAACAGGATCTCACAATATGCTATATACAAGAAACACATCTGACTTAAAAAGAAATTCAGAGACTAAAAGTCAAAGTATGGAAAACAGTATTCTATGCAACAGCAACCCAGATTAAGCAGGGGTAGCTATTCTGTTTGCAGACAAAGTGAACTTCAAACCTAAAAGGATTAAAAGAGCTAAAGAAGGCCACTATATTCTTATAAGTGGAAAACAACAAAAGGAAGAACTAATAATTATAAATATATATGCACCAAATACAGGAGTACCCAACTATATAAGACAAATACTAATGGACATGAAAAACCAAATACACAAGAGCACAATTGTAATAGAAGACTTTAACACCCCATTGTCAGAAACAGATAGATCAACTAGACAAAAAGTCAGCAAAGAAATAACTGAACTGAATCATAACTGTAAGCAAATGGACTTAGTGGATGTTTACAGAGTGTTCCACACAACCACATAAGAATATACATTCTTGTCAGCTGCACATGGGACATTCTCCAAAATAGAACATATATTAACCCATAAAGCATTCTTAACTAAGTGCAAAGGGAGCAAAATTATCCCATGCATAATATCTGATAATAGTGCACTAAAATTGGGAATCAATGGCAAAAAAACTGCAAAACCTGCATAAATACATGGAAGTTAAATAACAACCTTTTGAATAACCAGTGGGTTACAGATGAAATTAAAAAAGAAATAAAACAATACGTACAATACAATGAAAATGCAGATACAACATATAGTAATCTATGGGATACAATAAAAGCAGTCCTAAAAGGGACGTATATAGCAATAAATAGTCACATCAAGAAAATTGAATGAACATAAATAAATAACCTAATGCTACATCTCAGGGTTCTAGAAAAGAAAGAGCAAGTCAAACCCAAAGCTCACAGAAGACAGGAAATTGTAAAGATTAGAGAAGAAATTAATGTAATTGAAATTAAAAATAATACAAAGAATTAATGAATCAAAGAGTTGGTATTTTGAGAGAATAAACAAAACTGATAAAACCCCTGGCCAACCTTATCAAGAAAAAGAAAGAAAAATCTCATATCCATGCAATAAGGACTGAATAGTAGGAAATTACTACCGATCCCATGGAAATTCAAAAGATCATGAACACCTACTTTGAAAACCTCTACTCACATATGGTGGAAAACAGAGGAAAGGGACAGATTTCTAGGAACATATGAACTACCAAAGCTCAACCAAGAAGATACAACAATTTTGAATAACCCAGTATCAACTAGTGAAATAAAAAATGTGATTAAAAACTTGCCAACAAAGAAAAGGCCAGGATCTGATGGATTCATGGCTGAATTCTACAAGAAATTTAGAGAAGATTTAATCCCAATATGACTTAAAATCTTCAATGAAATTGAAATAGAAGCCATCCTCCCTAACTCATTCTTGGAGGCAAACATCACTCTGATACCAAAACCAGAAAAAGACCCAACCAAAAAGAGAACTATAGGCCAATCTCACTAATGAACATTGATGTAAAGATTCTCAATAAAATACTGCCAAATAGAATGCAGCAAATCATCAAGAAGATTATACACCACAGCCAAGTGGGATGTATTTTTCCAGGAATGCAGGGACAGTTCAACATTCACAAATCAATAAATGTAATACCACACATCAACAGAGCCAAAAATAAAATCACATGATCATATCAATAGGCTCAGAAAAAGCTTTTGATAAAGTCCAACACCTGCTCATGATAAAAACCCCACAAAAACATGGAATAGATGGTATCTACTTCAATCTCATAAAGGCCATCTATGACAAACCAATAACCAACATTATACTAAATTGAAACAAACTGAAAGCCTCACTCTAAAATCAGGAATCAGACAAGGATGTCCATTATCACCACTCCTGCTCAATATAGTTCTAGAAATATTAGTCAGAGCAATCAGACAAGAGGGATAAATAAAATGAATGAAAATAGGAAAAGAAGTTAAATTATCATTATTTTCAGATGACTTGATACTTTACAATAGAAGACCCCAAAAACTCCATTAAAAGATTACTAGAGGTAATGAACAAATTCAGCAGCATAGCTAGATCCGAAGTCAGTGCTCAAAAGTCAGCAGCATTCCTGTACACAAACAAAAAACTCGATGAGGGAGAAATTATGGAAATATCACCTTTCACAATTGCATCTGAACAAAAAGGAAATGCTTAGGAATCAACCTAACTGAGAATGTAAAAGACCTATATGTTGAAAATTATACTACTCTAAAAAAGAAGACTGAAGAGATATTAGAAAATGAAAGGCTATTCCTTGCTCTTCGTTGGGAAGAACATTGTGAAAATGGCCATACTCCCAAAACTGTTGCACAGATTCAATAAAATCCCAATCAAAATACCATTAACATCTAGATCTCTAGATCTTACAGATCTAGAGAAAGCACTCCTAACATTCATTTGGAAGCAGAAGCAACCTAGAATAGCAAAGACAATTCTAGGCAGCAAAGGCAAGACAGGAGGCATCTCAATTTTTGACTTGAAACTATACTAGAAAGCCACAGTAATAAAATCAGCATGGTACTGACAAGGAAATAGACTTGAGGATCAATGGAACAGATTAGAAGATGCAAGTATAAGTACAAAGACACTCAGCCACCTCATATTTGACAAAAGGGCTAAACATGTTCACTGGAAAAAAAGCCTCTTTAATAAATGGTGTTGAAAATATTGGCTTTCCACATCAAAGACTGAAAACAGACCCATGCCTATCACCGTACACTAAACTAAAGTCAAAATGGATCAAGGATCTCAATATTAAAACAGAAACACTAAATCTCCTGGAGGACAAGGTAGGTAAGACTCTTGGAGACATAGGGGTAGAGAGAGAATTCATGAATAAAACGCAAACTGCACGGGAAATACTTCAAAGAATCAACAACTGGGATCTTGTATTACTAAAAAGTTTTTGCACTTCAAAAGAAGTCACCAACAAAGTGAAAAGAAAGCCCACAGAAAGGGAAAGAACTTTAGCCAGCAACCCCTCAGACAAAGACTTATATCAGGAACATATAAAGAACTGAAAAACATCAAGCCCCCCAGATTCAAAGATCCCCTCTAAAAATGGACATCGGAGATGAACACACAGTTCTAGGATGAAGATATACAAATGGCAAATAAATATATGAAGAAATGCTCACCATCACTGGTCATTCGAGAAATGCAAATTAAAACAGCATTGAGATTTCATCTCACCCCAGAAATAATAGCTGCTCAAGAAATCAACTGATAACAAATGTTGGCGAAGATGCAGGGGAAAAGGAACACTTCTCCACTGTTGGTGGGAGTGCAGATTGGTGCAACCACTGTGGAAATAAGTATGGAGATTTCTCAAAAAACTAGGATTGGAAGTTCCATTCAATCCAGCTATTCCCCTCCTGGGTATTTTCCCAGAAAAATTGAAAAGTTCTTATCACCATGATATATGTGTACCCATGTGCATAGCAGCACAATTTGTGATAGCTAAATCTTGAAAACAACCAAAATACCCATCGACTGCTAAGTGGATGAAAAAGTGTGGTATTTTTATACAATGGAATACTATTCAGTATAAAAAGAATGATCTTGAGGCCTTTATAGATAAATGAAGTCAACTTGAGAATATCATTAGTGAAATAAACAAGACTCACATAAGTAAATATCACATTATCTCTCAAGTGTAAAAAAAAAAAGAACTGACAGAATAATGGGATCCAAAAAGTATAATCAATATTGTGAAAGTGAAAAGGAAGGAAGGTGCTCTAAAGGACATAACGATATGTATAGTGTGTAAGATAGATGACCATATTACTAAATTTCTGTTAGATCATTGAACAGAAGAGTTTGCACTGTCAATGTTTGAGAGTCTAGCCACTTTTTATGCTTCAATTTTGTAACTTTAATAACTATTGTTAAGACTACAATATGTAATGTATCAACCAGCGATTTTATGATGTTAGTTTTTTTGAATTCTGTATTCTACCTTTTTCTCATTTTTATTTTTTTAATTTTCTTTTCTTTCATTAAATTAAATAAATAAATAAATAAATAAATAAATCTACAACCTTGGTTTTGTTATGTGTCCCATAAGTTTTTCTTCCTCTGTTCTTCTTTCTGTGCCTTTTGTAGGTGTTGTAGAAGGTGTGAGTCTAGTATTTTGAAATACTACATTCACGTTATCCATTGATATTTTAGCAATGTAGCTTTGCTTTACCTTAAGTATTTACTGAAAAATTATAGCATGTATATTTAACTTTCAATTGAGCTTCAGAGGGCCTGTGTGTACGTGCCTAAAACCTTCTCTGGACATGTCAGTCCCCTTTACTGCATTGTCCTCCCCATAGAACCTTCAATACATTTTTTTCTCACATCTTTTAATTTGCTTCTCAGAAGTTGTTTAACAAGAAAAACCTCTGCAATTCCCCTCCAGAAAATCACAACACATCTCTCTTATTTGATTTTACTCCATAACATTTTTCCCTGTAAGGAAACTTGATTGATTAAGGTAATAATGGGATTGATTGCATAAGAAGTTTCAATATGCTCATTTATCCAAATTAGTAAATCAAGTCAGGGATGTTATAAGTGTTGTATGATTGTTAATATTTCAACACCTCATTAAATACTAATTCAAAATCTATAAAATTAACCCTAAGACAACACATATTTTTTTTATTTTTTAAATTTACTACTCATTTAAAAATCAACTAACCAAGCATAACCCTGTCATTTTCCAAAGGACTTTCTTAGACCATCATTTATATCCTTAATTCTGAAATGTCCATGTAAAAATAACTTCTTTGAAATATTTTCCTCATACCCCAAGTTAGGCTTAAGTCTCCTCCTGTATCTACAGAATGCCATCTTCTAAGAATCTGTTCCCCAGCACTGTAACTTCCAGTTTGTCTCAGGGTCTAGCATAGCCCCTAGTACACAGTAGATATTTGTGGTGAAAAGGTGCACAGGTGGAAGAAAAAAAAAATTTCATGGAAGGACAGAGAAAAAAAGGAAGATGTTCCTTTTTACCTACTTCCTCTCAGTGCATCTTCAATATTCTGCCTTCTATCTAACTTCACCAAGATAGCAAGATTTCAAGAAGAAATTTATTAACAGTGTGTTTTAAATTCAGTTAGATCTTGAATAATTCAATCTGTGCATTCAAACTTCAAAAGGAGAAGGAAGCACTTAAACAAACTCTTTTTGGTTTACTAAGG
Source organism: Dolichotis patagonum (assembly GCA_004027295.1). Taxonomy (NCBI): domain Eukaryota; kingdom Metazoa; phylum Chordata; class Mammalia; order Rodentia; family Caviidae; genus Dolichotis; species Dolichotis patagonum. The sequence continues at coordinate 34,756 of PVJX010008000.1, read as the reverse complement.
CTACTTATACTTGGAGAGAAATTTCAGAATATGAGATTATGATTTTTTTGTATGTTCCATATAGTTCTAAGTGTAATGTGTGTTCTCATGAAATATTAAATAAAAAACCACTGTTTTCAGATTTAAAATCTTTCATCTTTTTGCTTAGTTACTTTGCTCTATAACGTTTGAATTCATATTTGCCACTTGAAGTACCATTTAAGGAGAGAAAATCTTTGAGGATAATGACTCAGTTGTGCAGCCTATCCAAATGTTTTAGAAGACCCTTGGGGATATTTGTATATGCAACAGTAGCATTTTTCTACATCTGTATAGTTTTACATCAATTTTGTCTCTCTATCCTTTGTCATTCTTTTCCTCTGTCTTTAAATAGATCATAATCACCAATGCCTTCACGTCTTCTAGGCTGGTGTCCTGCTATCTCATCTCTCCACATGAGAACCAATTATGCCTTCTTCCACATTTCCCAAACCTGCCCTATGTCACTCATACACACAATATATTATTTCATATAATTACACTTGACAAAAAGGATAAATTTTTGACCACTTAATATCTTTCCCAAAATACATTGCGTAGTCTGAAATAAACGAATATGCAAGCTCTTTTCATTTTTATAGTCTTTCTTACTGAAGTAGAAATTGTTTGCTAGTATAGGAAGAAGTATAAGAAATAAAGGAAAATATTATGAATTACAGAGGAACACACGATATGATGATTTATTCATCTGTTGCTGAATATCAACATGTTATAGTTTAAATAAAAATGTCTGCCCAAAGGTTCACGTGTCTAAAAGTGGGACTTTGGGAAGGTAACTGAGTCTCAGGGATCGTTAACTTCATCAGTGGATTAGCCCATTAGGTCACTGATGAATTCCTGCCTTAGGAAGTAGGTCTGCACAGAGGAAGTGGGTCACTGGGGAGTGTGACCTGGAAGTGTTTTGTTCCTGGCCCCTTCCCTCTCTCTGTCTTTCTCTTTCCTGGCTGCCGTGACATGAATAGATTCCCCCTGCCATGCCCTTCTGTACTGCCTCATCTCAGGCTCAGAAACCAGGGAGCCAGGTTAGCACAAACTAAAACTTCTGGAACCATAAGCCAAAGTACATTTTTTCTTTCCTTACGCTGTCTTTGTTGGGTATTTTGTCATAGCATGGAAAGCTGGCTAAATCATTACAGTAAAGTTATGAATTCCTGAAATGCTTACCTGATGAAAAGATTTTGGAAAACACTAGTAACAGTTGAGATTTTACACCTGAAGGGGCAGAGGTAAAATCATAACAGAAGGAACAGATGCTATCAGATGATGTTCAAGTAAAAGAGAACATAAATCAAAGCACTAATATGCGGGGGAGGTAAGTCAAGTTTCTATATGGGCTGTGGTCATTTTTATATTCAGTTCCCTTTCTCGATCCTTGTGATTTAGCTTTTGTTGAGCTGTTACATCTTGCATGTAGTCATTCATCCTTGCTCACAAAGTTCTGGATATTATTGGCTTGACTCAGTCTGTAGGGGAAAAAAAACCAAAGGACAAAGCAAGCCGACAAGGCACGAGTGCTGACTGCTTTTGGACTACACCTCAAAAGTAAAGCTCAGCTCTGCATGTTACTCACACTGTTGAATGGCATTAAATGGAAAGCTGGCCATATGAGTTATGGCATATGAATTTATTAGACCGAGCATTGTTAAGAAAATTCCACATGAAGCAGCTGACCGGAAGTTGCTCTCAATGCAGCTTAACAGACACATCATGCAGTAAGAAATTGAAGAATTCTTTCCTAGAATATAGAAGAAAAAGTCCATTGGATACATAGTTAATCTGTTAAATTTCTCAGTCCTACTTTGTTCTTAAGAGAAGAATGCATGGCGCCTGGACTGCTGTGACATCAAGGCCTCTCAGGCAGTTACTGGAATACCCAAAACAAGGCTATCAGAAAAAAAGAGACATTTGAAGGAAGCATACAGTTAAGGTGCATAGAGAAATGAATGTGTTCATAGAAAGAATAACCCCACACTAAGTCAACTCCTTCAAGGAGATTCTCAGGTTAGAAATATAAATACATTTTGCACTGAATTTGAGAAGAATAATGAAAATGTATAAACTCATCACTTCTATCTTTAAATCTTTCTCTTATAAATAAATACTCCTAATATCTTTCAACAGATTGAGAATATATATATATATATATATATATATATATATATATATATTCTCTTGATGATTTTTAAATAAGCATTCTGTCAGCCTCTTGTTATCATCTACCCTAATTGTAATTTAAGAAAGAGATTCTGTGCCTAGAATTAAAAATAAGTGGGTTTGCAGTTTATGGCATTTATGAAAGAGAAATGATAGCAATGATTTCTCTTCCCCTTGAGATCTCCTGAGAAGGAAAGCATAGCATTTTCCCAAGGATATTTGTTGCTCAGCAGACCATGCACAATTATAAAATTAGCTATTTCATAACATATTAACAATAGCAGCATGCATGTTTATCAGTAGGTAGACTTTATAAATGTGTCTGTTCCCATTGCAAATGGAAACTTCAAATACGACTTACCTGGAAACAGTTCATCCAATTGTATATTTCTTCCTTTTCATTAAGTTTGACACCTCCAATCAATTCTAGAATATCTTACAAGTTCAGGTGTAAATAGAGAAAATGACTCACTGTAAGGACTCTGGCTTTGTGCAATTAATAGTTTACTCTATGTCATTATTCTAAACATTTTAAAAATCATTGTCAAACACTACAGCAGAAACCAGCCTAGATAAAGCAAGAATACCTCTGACAGACTCCTTAATACACATGCACAACCCTTGGTACTGACCATGTGAGGCAAAATGCTTAGATAGAGGAAACATAGCTGATGGGTGCATGCAGCCTGTGATCCATATTCCTGCAAATCCACTTTAGAAGGACATAGAATCATACTGCTTGTTCTACAAAATTATGTAACAAATTTCATTTTCCCTAAAAAATAAGAGTGAAGAAAAAATATCCAAGGAAACAATATCTATTGTACATTTTGGATCATATTACTCTTTCAGTTTAATATTATTATTATTTATTTTTACACTAAGGAGGCAAGACAATATTTACAAATGTGAGCCTGATTTATTTCACTTATGAGTATAGTCTCAAGTTGGTTCCATATAGCTATAAAAGCCTCAAGATTGTCCTTTTTAATAGCTGAGTAATATTCCATTGTATAAAAATACTACATCTTTTTTATCCATTCTGCAGTTGATGGGCATTTTGGTTGTTTACAAGATTTAGCTATTACAAATTGTGCTGCTATAAACATGGGTGCACATGTATCACTGTGACATGACTTTTTCAATTTGTATTGTTTGATTGCTTGATCATTTTTTATGCCTTGATCTTATAACGTGAACAACTACTTTTAAGATAACAATATGCAATATATTAACTAGTGCAGATTTCTTACTGTTTTTAATTATGTATTGTTTCTATTCTGTTTTATGTTTTGCTTTTTTGAAAAGAAAGAAGAAAAGAAAAAGAAAAGACAAAAAGATCCAAGGAAGCAAACAACTCTATACTGGAATGTTTAAATAAAGGTCCACTCAACGTGAAAAATCCTGATCGTAACATGATCGTAACATCCTTACCGCCATGATTAATGCAAGTGTTTGAAAACTGCCTCCTGCATACTGGCAGAGTAAATCTACAAGTCTTACAGAAAACAGTTCGATGAGCCTCTGATGAGGGATGTGTTAGAGGAGGAATTAACAATTCTCCCACTGAGATGTAGTGAGGATTCCAAGAAGCAATAAAAGAACAGTGCCCGATGAAGGCCCTGACCCACAGCAGGCGTGCAGTGAACTTTAGCACCCCTCTCTCTTCCGCAGCTCTTCTGTGTCCCTCTTGTCAGGCTGAGCAAGTATACAGGAGCAAATAAAATTCACACTGATTTCTGGTGAAGCAAACTCAAGGAAAAAAGAGCACAAATTTAACAGGTTGAACTTGCAAATAGGGCTGTTGGTTAAGTACAGCAAGGAAAAGGGCCTGGACAACAAAAGAACACATCTCAGATAAATAATTAAGCAGGTCAAGCCTAGATATCTGTAACTCTTAAATTGAGTCTCTGAAGATCTTTCTGAATTTCCCCTGATTCTACAGTCTTTGTAGCATTTCCCCCATCATGTTCCAGAAAACCCCTATATTTTATTTTGATGTTGTGTATTTATATTAGGTCTGTGGTCCTTCAAATAATTTAAAGTAAATGGGTTTATAGTAATGCAAGGTAATCTTATTATTCAGTGTTTTAAACTGACGTTACGATAGTAAACCACTAGAGGATGTAGTACCTTGTTCTAGAATTTCTCTTATATCCAGAATATTTGCGTCCCCTTATAATTCATAGTTTTGAAAACTTAGCCACAGAGGTGATAAATGTTCTAAGGGGAAGCCTTGGAAAGTGCTCGGGCAGCGCCCATAAATGGGATAGTTACCATTATAGAAAAGAGCCTGGAGAGATACTCACTCATTCTGCTATGTGAGAACATACCCAAAATCAGCACTTTGCAGTCTAGCAGGTACTCTCATCACAGATCAATCATCTTGGCCCTAATTTTGGTCTTTTGCCCTCCAGAACTGTAAGAAGTAAATTTCTGTGGTTTGCAAGGCCACCATCCCATTATGGTATTTTATTACTGCAGCTTAAGCAGGCTAAAACAATATTATAGCTCAAATGGCTAATTTGTTAAACTAAAATGAGGAAGAAAAGAAAAAGATAGAAAAAGAGAAAAAAAAGAAGGAAAAAGACAGAAAGAATACGTGTAACACACATTTCTGGAATTGAGTCTCATTACATTGAGAAGAGAATGACCTCCTAACATAACAAACTCATGTCTCTATAATCCAAAATCTCATCAAAGTACGGATTGTTAGTAAAAATATTTTTTTAACAAAAATTTCCCCCTGCTTCCTCTAGCTTCTTAAGTATACACAGTATAAGTATAATTATACTATTGTACCTCCAGGAATACAAAATGGAACTGATATAATTCCAGGAAAAAGAAAACTAATGCAATCACAGGGTTTCAGAATAGGTATAGTGAAAGAAAGAATGATGGTCAGAAAAGCAAGAAGAAATTAAAGAGTAAAGCTCTTCACCCTGGAAAGACAAAACTCCAAAGAAGCCAAACAGATTAAAACCTTTAAAATATTTTTGAAAAGCAATGATTGATGTGATGAAAATCAGCATAGATTTAACTTTTAAAAATCTGCAATCATCTTCTTTAAAGGAGACACTTTTTTAAGCTAAGCAAGATAAATTTAGGACAAAAGAGATTGGAGGAGTACTTCTTTATACAGAGGATAATCATTTTATGAAAGTCCTAATCCCCAAGAGGTAGACACTGACAGTATATGGACAGTGTATGGATTTTAACAGGGATTGGTGCAAGTTATGTACCACAGGCATCAGTGGAGATTATGAAAAGCTGATATAGGCTCTACCTCTAAGGTTGATGTCAGGATGAAAAATTACACCCTCTTATGGCTCATTCCCCAGAGCCACTGTGTGCTGAGATCTGGGGGACTGAATGGAACATTAATTTAGACCAGTCACGGTTGATTCTAAGTTTCTAAGCTTTATCCTCCTAATTTAAAAATTATAAAGCTGTAAAACAAGCTGGAAGAAGACTTACTATCTAGTTTAACTTCCTCATATTCTGCATAGAAAGCTGGAATTGCAGAGTCAGACTGACTTAACTCATTCACATCACCTCATTGGTTAACAGAATAGAACTTTCTTAGTCAAAAAAGTTCTTTAAGCTTGCAAATAGCGACCTTCAATTCCTTCTCCACTCATGACAAACCATACATAAAATTATAAGAGATTATAGAGGATATAAAGATATACACCCCAAGTAGTAATCACTATTATTCATCTTTCTTAATCAAGAAATTGTAAAATAATAGTTTAAGACAGTTCATCTACCTCTCTTATCATGTACCATAGTTTTGAAGCCAGAACTAAGGCAAAACTTGTGAGACTGCTGAAGGAACTTGGAATCGTGGCAATCAATATAATGCATTTTGTCTCACTGAGAATTTAAAAACTTATCCTGGTGAGCAGCTCTACAGAAAGTGAGTGGTTTGTCAGTCTGCAGCTTTGTATGTGTGCACACCTCCCCAGTCCTCTGGCCTAGACCCAGTCTACAGTAAGTATCCTGCTCAGGAATCCCTGAAAAGGAAGAATCAATCACACAATCATAGATAACCAGCATGTTCCCTCTTCATTTATTTACACACATATGTTTTCATCCATTTTATAGAGAACTGTGCCACCTGGCAGTGAGTCTGCAGATCCCAGTGGAATGTTTCAGATATTTAATGAAAATGAATAAGAATAATCATTTACCTATGCAAGATGTAGCTGATACGTTAGCTCCCTACAAGGATACCCTAAGTGTAGGTTTCTCATTGCTAATTAGAGAATCAAATCACGGGTGAATTTAACCAATTAAAACCCTCCAGAGCTCTGCTCACTTAAGCACACTCATGGAATTCTACATTAATGACAGTTACCACAACTTAGCCACTAGAGAGATGCAAAATATAAACCACATAATTTATTTGGAAAATGCACTACAGACTATGATTATGAAGCATAAAAATGTCTCTGAGTAGGAAAGAATATAAGAACACTAAACAAAGAGAGAAAAACCTTTTGTTCTAGATGAATGCAATCAACAAAGGGTGTCAATTTTGCCTAGAGATTTATTTACTCCTTGAAATTCTGAGTAATTACCATAAAATGAAAATATAGAGCACTATATCCATAAAACTACCAGTGGAATTGCCCAGTGTTAAGATCAGGTCACTGGAATCTGCCAGTGCTAACCAATAGTTCTTCCTTTTTATTGTGAAAAATACAAGTATGTCAGATTTTATACTTAGCTAACAATTTGGTTTTATTTTGGCAGTTGTTTTTGAAAATAGAATATAACCTACCTAAGGGAAAAAGAAATATTTTAGAGTGTTTTTTAACTCATGTCCGACGCAAGTACCTGATACCGTCCTTTTGTGGAGCAGTCATGGATTGTGATAGGCGACCCAAACAGAGAAGGTAGGGGAAGGAGTCGTATTTCAGAGTCCATTTATCTCCATGACCTGACCTTTAGATATCTTATAGCGTTTTGGAAATGATTTTTATATGATAAAATCATTACACTCATGTATAGTAAATCTGTCATGGTTGACATTTTGCAATAAAAAATATTTTTACTCACCAGAAAAATATATCTAAATATATTTTTGAAATAAATTTAACTCCTATCTGACCATGGTGTACAGATAATGCCAAGAACAGTTTTCTCATTGTAAATGATTAAAAGAGCTAACAAAAATTATGAACCTGCTGCTTCTAGGTGCTAAGAAACAGGTATCATAGAACTCTTGCCACTTACAAAACTAGCCCTTGAAATCAAAAACAAAAACTAGACTTTAGCCTTATGCTTTAAGATAATTTAACAGAAAAACAAAGAAAGTCAGAGCCTGGTCTGTCTCGATTGAGGCCATGGAGAAATGCATTTCATTTGGCTAAGGCAGCTAAAATTGGGAGAAGGAAGTTAGCGCACATTTCGGGGTGAGGTGGGGGGACGACCGGCAAAGAACAATTTCCAAAAGAAGAACAGCAATTGGGGATCTGTTAGGGAAATAATTGCTTTGGTGCTCACAAAGAAATCCTTTTAATTCCTGCCAGGTAGAATGGAAAGATCTCTTTGTTTATAAATGGAGAATTCAGTAAATATCACAGAAGAATAATAGTTTCGCATGAGGCTAAGTGAGCCATAGAGTGGAGGGTAGTGACTATGTAATTGTCTCAGCCCCAAAACTTGAAAACAAAGACAACAAAAAGATCTACAAGCAACTTTATTGCCTGTGAGGCCAAAGTAAATCATTCTTTAAATAAATTCACCAAGTCTGCTACTCAAAAATGTAAAACTTTGACACTCAATTGTACAGAGTCAGGAAAATGTAATATAAAAAAAGGAACTAAGTCGAATAACAAAGGCAGACATGGAAGTTATGAAGATGACAAAATTAGCACAAAAAGATTCTAATCATCAATATTGATATGTTCAATATACTCTTATCTTCAAAGGAAAATATGAGAAAGATTTTTTAAAAATAAAATCAAGTGGACATTTTCGAAATGAAGCATATAATGTCTGAAAAGAATTTATCACCAGAAGATATTAATTGCAACTTAGATACTACAGAAACAAGGATACTTGAACATATAACGATAAACCTACCCCAACTGTACCACTGAGAGAAAAAGAAAGTTTAAAAAGGATTATCTTGTGAGTTAGTAGTAACCCACATAATAAACTCAGAATTAGTGTATTAGAAAAAGAAAGATAGAATGATACTTGAAGCAATTGAAGTTCTCAAATTGTCCAAGACTCCAAATTTTGTGAAAACTATGAGCTCACTGAAAGATCAATGAACTCAGAATACATTGAATAAAGAAAACCATACCAAAGTACTCTATGAATGCAATAAAATCACCAAAAACTAATAGTAAAGAGAAAAGTCTTTCAAATGTAGTGGGAAAAAAAAACATGTTTTATTAAAAGAGAATTAAAAATGACCACAGATACCAAAACTTCAGGAAACCAGAATCAGTGAAATGAAACCTTTAAAGTGATGAAATGAAAAACAATTGCCAAACTAGGATATGACTGGTGAAAATACCTTATAAAAATTAAGCAATGAAAATTGCTTTAAGAAGGCAAATCTGAAGCAATATTTTGTCAGTGTGCATATATAAAAATAGATACTGAAGGGAGCTCTTCAGGGAAAATGAAATGAGTGCTGGAATATAGCACAGTGGTACAGTGATAAAACACTTGCGAGTTCTATTCTTTGCAATAACAACAACAGGGAAATAAGGGGAAAAAAAGATGACCAATTAGAAAAGTGAGCAGCAACAACTAAAAACTATCAATGTTGTAAATACCTACATAACAATAAAACGTCTTTATTTTATTTTTAATTTTTTTAAATGATTGTTCATTTAAAACAAAAGTATATAGGTGGCATTTTATGTGCATGCATATTTCTCAAACTAGGTTTATATCCCATAAAACCATCATAGTTAGTGATATGGTAGCTTAGTAACAAAGTGCGTAGTGTAGTAGTGATTGTTTCCTCTGTGAACAGATGGTTGGCAGGAAGCTGGGACACACTGCCACTGACTAATATCACCAGATAGTATTTTACCACATATCGTCATCTAAACACAGATTAAAATTCAAAACTTCAAGCATGGTTTCTACTATATGCATACCAGTTTGGCACTATTACAAAGTCAAAAATTGTAAATAGAATCAGCACAAGTTGGAGGAAATCGATCTCATTTTTAATATTAACACTGATTTAATGTTATTGAACAGTACTCTTATGTAATATTATTTAAGTCTATTAATGTGTGTTACTAATTAGCTTCATTATTATGTAAAAATGTCTGAGCCATACATCATATACACGTACACATATACCACACACAAGTGCACGTACGCATTCATCCACATTCACGGGGTACCACAACAAAAGCATAAAGAATTGGAAGAAAATTGGTATTGGAAATGTTTCAAGGTTCTTAAGTCACGTGTATAGTTTAAATTGATCAATTTAAAGATGCAGAATAGAATACAGCAGCCACATAAAGATACACAAAGACATATAACTAATAATCCTACAGTAAAGATAAAGTGGAATAACAAAAAAAAACCCACTTGATTAAGAGCATCACTTGATTATCCAAACAAAGAAGAAAAAATGGTAAAGAAAAATAAAGCATGATAGTGTACTTAATTATAACTATGTCAAAAATTATTTGAAAGTAAACAATTTGAGCCATTCTAAAAAAACTAGAGGTTATCAGACAAAACAAAAAAGTAATAATGAACTATATCCTGTCTGCATCTTAAGTACGAGAATAGCAATAAGACAAATGCAAACATTGTGCACTGCCAAGACATACAAATAAAAACATTTTATAGAAGATATATAATGCAGACTCCAATAGTGAGAAAGCTAGAGTGTCTACAGTTAGGTAACCTCCAAATCTAGGAATATTAACAGGGACAAAAAGGGACAAGTTATAATGACATATGGGTGAATTCCTACTGAAGATATAAGAAGGCCTTGGTGCAAGTGCTGCCTTAAGAAAATTTCAAAATTCATGAAGGAATACTGGCAGGACTGAGAGAAGAAAGAGAAAATTGGGACAGCCACAAATAGATTTTTCGATACTTTATCCAAATGCGAAAGACCTTGCAGACAGAGCACCAGTGGAGGTACAGAAGGCTGCATCACACTAACACACAGTTTGACCTAATCGACATTCATAGATTTTACAAAAGAGTAGGAAACTATATGCCCTTTTCGGTGAGATATGTCACATTCACCAACATGGGCCATATGTTGAAACATAAAACAAGGCTTAATAAATTTTAAAAGCTTCAAATATACAGCATGCTCTCTCACATGAATAGAATTAATGTATCAACCAACAACAGAAAGCTATACAGAAAACTCTCAAGTAGATGTTAAACAGTACATTTGTAAATAAACATGTCAAAGAATCACAAAAATATTAGAAAACACTTTGAATTGTATGAAAATGAACTGTATGAGAATGAAATCACCACAATATTGACATTTGTAAAATATAGTTTAAACAGAGCTTGGACAGGTATGTATAAATCAAATTTTTCATAGTTTAAAAATAAGAAAGTTCTGAAAATAAATGAGGTAATTTTTTAAACCTTTTCTGAGTAAAAGACCAGAAAAAAAGTGTTAGTGTAATGAAGCAAATAACAAACAACTTAAAATCAATAAAATAAAATCAAAAATCAGAAAAAAATCAATGAAAGTTGTTTTCATGAGAAGACAAAAAACTAAATGCATACATACATACAATCTTGTTAGTTTGATAAAAAAAAGCAAGACACAAATTATCAGAAATTAAAGAGGAGACATTACTAAAGCTATAATAAAAACCATTTTAAAAACTTGATTACAATATGTTCTAAGTTTAATAACATAAATAGCTGTAAAACTGCAACAAAAACTCACACAGAGGATATAGAAAATCAAATTAACTTCATAGTTATTGAAAACATTTATTTCAGTACCAAAATTCTTCCCACAATAGAGGGATTTCTATATTATGGGGAAGTTTTGATTTTAATTCTTTGAGACCATTCCTTGGATTCCAAAATGGCCTTACCAAGTTACAGTCCTCCTACTGGTGTACCAGGATAGCAGTTTCTCCAGGACTTTGCCAACACTTCATAGCACTCATCTTTTTTCCTGTCTTTTTTCATAACAACCACATCGAGTGGTTATAGCTTGCTGTGTTTTTTAGCACCTTTTTCTTTATCTTTATATCTCCTTGGACAAATGTCTATGTAGGTTTTTTTCATTGCTAAAATCAAGTAGTTGTTTAGCTATTAAGTTGTTTGAGCTCCTGATATATTTTGGATGTCAACCCCTTATCAGATATTTGCTTCAGAAATACTTTCCTACAGTCTGCCTTTTGAAATCTGCCTTTTCATTTTATTATTTCCATGTTGCACCGAGAGTTTTCAATTTTGTAGAATTCATTACTTCCTGGAAATATCTCTGCTACCATATTTATCTCAGCATTATTCACAATAGCCACGATGTGACAACATAAGTATCCATTTAAGAATGAATGAATACAGAAATTGTCACACACATATGAGAGACAGAGAGAGAGAGAGAGAGAGAGAGAGAGAGAGAGATTATTCAGCCTTAAAGGAGATTGTGTCTTTTTCCACAACATGAATGAAACTAGAACCCATTATTCAAAATGGAAGTCTAACACACACATATATGCATACACACTGTTACCTCATTTATATGTGAAATCTAAAAAAGAGGAAACTAAACTGAGCACATAGAAACAGAAAGTAGAAGGACAATTACCAGATGTGGAAAATAGCTCAAAGAAAGTTGCACTTATGTGTGATAAATATACACATTTAATATACAACATGAATGTTGTATATACAACATGAATATTGTACTATTATGATAAAGAAATAGTTGAAGTTTACTGAAGCAGATTTTAGGTGCTCATACCATAAACTAATAGCTACATGAGATGGTGGGTACATTAACTTGATTGACTGAAGTTACCATTTTGCTGCCTATGTCAAAGTATTATGTTGTTTCCATTAAATATAAATATATAGAATAAAAATTAAGTAAAAATCTTCCTGCAAAATACCTCTGGGACAGCCATTTCAGTGGTGAATTCTATCAGACATTTATGAAAAAATAATATGAGGGTGCATGTACTTTTTCAGGAAGCAGAGAACAGAACACTACCAAGGCATATTATAAAGTTAGCATCACCAAGACACCAAATCACACACAGGCATTCCAAATAAAAGAATGATAGACCCAATCCCTATCAAACATACAAATATTCAATGAGCTAAATTAAATAAAATCCAATAGTGTATAAAGACAACATATGAGGCTTAATACACAAGTGTTTATTACTAAAATATTAAGTGATCTAACTTACTGCATTGAAAATGTTAATGAACAATAGCACATCATCACCCCATATGATGCACAAAAATTATTTAGTAGATTTCAAGACACTTTCAAGGAACTGTCAGGAACATGGGAGTAAGAAAGAACTTTAGTCAACCTCATAAGAAAAATATCCATTATTTAATATCATTTTGAATGGCAAAATATTAAACACTTGCTTCTAAAATCAATTAATAAGTCATGAAATATCCACAGTCACAATTTCAATGAAAGATGAGGGTGTGAAAGGCTTCTCTATTGGCTTTTGTAAAGGGCTATGTTGAGTTTGAAAAGTATAAGTATTTTCACAATTTTGACTACAAGATTCTATATACATCTCCCATTTCAGGTTTTTAAATTAGACGTTCAGCTGATTTATCAACATCTGGAAATGTCCTACCAGAATTCAGTTGCAGCAAATTTTCTCAGTAATTCTACCATCTCTTTCTTATGTTTGACACTACATTGTTGAATAAAGTCAGAGTGCAAGATCATTGTAATTTCATGGTGAATTGATATTTGTTATGAATTAATAGTTCTTATTATCCCTATTAATGCAATTTGTCTTTGAAAACTATCCTTTCTGATATTTCTGAGATTGCTATTTTGACTCTCTTTTGTTTGGAATTGTTTGATATGTACTTTTGGTCACTTATCTTTTAGCCTTTCTATATCCTTTTATTATAGGAATATACCCGCCTAAGAGCCTACAGATGGATTTAATTTTTGCATTTGAAGTCTTTCTCGATCTACAAGTCTCTTCACCTTTCCTCTCTTCTTCCCTCCCTCCTTCTCACAATCCTTGCCTTAAATTTTCAAGTACTATCATTACTGATATATTTTAATGTATTTTGATTTTTCATGTTCTTTTCCACATATGGGGCCTTCAAATGATACCAGCTGGTAAAATTTTCTTCTAGGTGTATTGCTTACAAGACTAACTCTGATTCTTCATTTGATGCTCTTGAGAAGGTTTCTACATTCACATTTTGAAAGACAGCAGAAGAGGCTCTGGTAGACGTCTGCCTCTGAAGTGGTAGTATTGATTCTTCTCTCAAGAAAGAGATAATAAAACTGGTGAGGATGCAGAACCTGGAAAGAATTTTGTACAGGCTTCCTGAAGCCTGGAGCATGTACATGCGTTGTTCAAGGTCATAAAGTGAGTTAGCAATTATGGTATGACTGAATTTAAGTCACTTAAGCCTTTGTTTAGTGTTTGTTATGTGTGTCTTTTCAGATTTATGTCATACAGACTGTTGAATATAATCAGTTCTGCAGTACAATAGTAGCCTATTGCTTCCTGAAGGAGCTTGTAAGATGAATAAATTTTGTGATATGCATGTTAAGTTCAAAAGCATGCAAAGCAGATGGTAAAATGCAGACAGATTAAGATCTCCAAGGTTAAACAGACCTGAATGGATTTTAAGTAGTGATAGTCTGTTTCAAGTCCCAGCAGTAACTTTGAAAACAGTAGCTCAACCCTAATGAAAAATGTGAAATATATCCCAACTTACAGGTGACTTTTGTAAAGTTTTATTTCAATATCTAGTTTATCATTTCTCATTTATATAAATCCTCTGGCATTACTTCTCCACAGCTTTTGTCTTCTCATTGTGTATTTGAATTTTTTTAACATTTATTTCCCCTCAAAGGCATCAACCTGCTTGTCTAAGTCATATTTCATTGTTTGTTACTTTTCCAGGTACCAAAAATTTTAAATCATTATTCCCAGTTAATGCTGAGTTGGAGATAAAATGGAGAACCAGAGTAGGGTATAATTACCCTGAGTTTCAAAAATGCAGAATCTTTATGGTATATTTATTAGACGACGGAAAATTGTGACATCAGGTCTCCACCATGTCAACAATAGAAATATGGCACTCATGTTCAGAAAGAGCTTATATTTTTATGTAAGAAAGAAAAAAAGGACTCACAAAAATCTAATTTCAAATTGGTCTTCAGGTTCTACTTTAGCACTCTCTCCTTAAAAGACACATTGCCAAACCCCCGGCTTAGCAAATTTTTCAAAATCAGCCTTCAACATTGCGTCTAGAGCTGCATTCTGAGCATATTCGTTAGCAGATAGACCAATTAGGCATTTTTCTGACAGCAGCCAATGTCATGGGGCCTTTGTTAAATTTCTGTCACATCTTGTATTTATGAAAATGAACTGTGTCCTTGGGAATTTCAACAGGTAATGAAGCATGGGCCCGAGGAAGGCGCCGGGGTAGAGGAGGCGCAGAGCGCGTCTGTCAGTGCCAGGTTTTGATGGGGGCGTTTGATTTTTACTGAGAGTGATGCTCTTCTATGGCTTATAGGTGCAAATAGGCAGAATTACAATGCAAACCTTATGAATATTAATATCTACAATAACCAAAGCTTTTACTAAACCCGTGTGTACCAGCGATTAATTGAGAGAAAAGTAGATCTGAAATTTTGTCTTTCCAACTTTAATCACAGACATCTTCAACTTAAGAAAAGCCAAGGTTCTACTGGCCACCCTCTCCAGTATACCCCACATGGAGTGACCTCCAACCTGGCGCCACCTCAGGCTTTCCCTCTTTGACTGAAGGGGCCACTGAAAGGTCAGCTTCATCTGAACTCTCCTGTGAACCTCTAACAGTCTCCTTTTACTTTTGTTCTTCTGCCTCTGTTGTTTTTTATTGATCTCAGTCTGAAGCCTGCATATATCTTTTCACCCCAGACTCCTTGGAACTTCAGTGAAAGTGACCAGAATATCCTGTTTACCACAAAAGTCCCAGTTTTAGCACTGAATGGACCTCTTTCCTTTCTTGGTTTCCTCCAGGTTCCCCCTACTCTTTTCTAAGATGCCCTGGAGAATCACTTCTTTTTCCAAGCCCAGCTGAGGAGCCAACTCTGCTTCCCATTTATCCTCTCAATAGGTTTCTTCGTTTAACAAAACCTCACTGTCACTTAGATCCCAAACACAGACATAAACAGAGATGCAGAGTTCAGAAATGTACTGCACATGGGCCAATGGTTGGCCTCATTGTGATTTTGTTACTGAACACAGTCACCCAAAGAGGAGACAAGGACCCCAACTCATCGATGAGGTAGGTGTCTGTCTTTGGTCACAGAAAAAGAATTTTCAAGAAGCATTACCAGGAGGCATAAAGAGGTTTATTAGGCAGAAATAAGTAAGTGCACACTGTAAAAATAGAGTGTAGGCCCTTGAAAGAGGCACATTATGGTATGGAGCTGGATGTGTGTTATGGTTGAGATCTAGAATATTCTCTAAACATGTCGGTTGTTTGAAAGTGGGCCTTTGTTAAGGTGACTGGATCATGTGTGCATGATACTCATCAGTGGGTTAAACATAGCTGAATGTATTAGGAAGTGGGGACTTGTCTGAAGGCGGTTAGGACCTGGAAGGCTGAATCTTCTTCTGCACCTTCTTCCTTAGCTGTTTGCTTCCCGGCTGCTGTGAGTTAAACACCTTTCCCTCAGCCATGTCCCTCTGCTGTCCTGTTTCTGCCTGGGACTCAGGCAAGAATGGGCTAAAACTGTGAGCCCAAATAAGCCTCTCCTCCTTTAAACTGTGGGTAGACATTTTGTCCCAGCAACAGGAAAGCACCTACAATACACTTAAATAGCTTTAAAGGGAGTATTCAAGATGAGTGATCCATACTGTGTGCTCTTACTGTCTGTCAGCTTACTCATTTGCAGAGCTAGGTCAGAACACAGACCATTTACAGGTGTTTGCAGTGGAGATGTCTAGTAATACTGCTGCTTCCTTAATGGCGGAAGTCTGTGGGAGGAAGGGCAAGTCACAGGAGGAAAGCACAGGCCCACATCCCGATTTACAGGCTTATTATGTCCTTAGGGTTCTTTGGCATTATGAAGGTGGAGGAAGAGGGTTCCCTGGAAGGGTAGCTTTAAAGCCCTGAAGCTATAGTTTTTCTTAACAGTACAATTTTTAAATTAAGATTTACCATGTTTCCTTTTTATCTAGCTTTATTTTTTTATCAGACCTTAGTTTAACCTAAAAACTACTTTCTTTGCCCTTTCATTATTCACTAGGATTTCATTTCCAAGATTTCTTTTGTTCTGCTTTGTGTCCGTATCTTATATCTTTGTGTTCCCAGCTCTGTCTTGTGCTTATTAGGTGTTAGTTATAGTCCTTTTAGCTCATTTCGCCAAGAGTGTTACGCTCTGTAAGAACCTTCTTTTGCAAACTCAGACTTGCCTGGGATACTGACCCAAATTAAGAAAGAAAGTTCATATTTCAATAATGTCTCTTCTTATTTTTGTGAAATGGACAATGGGAATTAAGTTATACTTCTCAGCTATGGGGTTTACTTCTTATATGTAACCTACTTTTTTTCTTTTTCTTTGGAAACTTTTAACATCTTTGTCTCTTCTGTTCTGAAATTTCACAACTCTCTACTGTTGGGTGGGTATTTTTCCATTCACTGTGGGCTTGTTCATTCTGAAAAGCTATGTCTGTCAATCCTTTTTCTAAAGTATCACCTTTCTGTTAGTTACAAGGAAATTTCTCTGTTCTTACTAATGGTTCATGTCTCTACTATTTTCATTATATATTGCATCCTGTTCTTCATAATGGGTACATAATAATCTTTTATTATGGTGAACACAAAATGTAATATAATGAGTTTATTAAATATTCTTTCTATTTTTTAAAGATCAGCATTTATATTGAAATATATTTCACAATTCCTTTAGCTTGAATTTAAAGTATATGAATAAGTTTAAAAGTTTTGTTTTATGAATATTAAGACAATAAAAATATGTAATTTTGTGAAATTATTAAACTCATTCAAAAGATTGTGGAAAGTCTTTCAATTCACAACTTTGGCATTCTGATGAAAACCAAGAGCTAACTTAATATATTACACTGTTTGTATCTGCCAATATACACCATCCCTAAAACTCCACCCCAATCTAGAGTGGTGAGTGGACAAACTGACGCACTTAATCCTAATCAATGCTTTGAAAAGAAATATGGAAACAAAACCCTTATGGGGCAGACTTTAAAAATAATGAAAGACAAAAAGTATAATTATAATCAATTAGAAATAAGTAAAATGTCAATGAACTCTAAAAACAAATGAAAAAGTTCTTAATAGAGAATGATAATAAGTCAACAGTGTACTAATAACAAAGACCTTTCTCTATTAACAAAATTGTGCCACATTACAACTGCCTAAGATGACATGCATTTATGCAGCATACAATATTAAAGCTGGAGAGAATAATATAGAACATTTAATACTAAACTTTATAGGGAAGCAACAAGAACCAAAAAAATGAGGAAGTAATTTATGCACACAAATAGTTAATGGCCCACAAAAAAGTGTCCTGTTGTTCTTATCAAACTCTTAGTTTCTTTATTCCCACAAACTTCATTGTTCTCTTCACATAAGTGGTCTTATAATAGAACACTTAGTTCAACTATAATTCATAAATCTAGGTGAGGAATAATTAAAACTTCTCATTATGGCTCTTATTTAACATGTAATAAAATAAAATTTCACTAAGAGACAATTCCAGACCAATGTGTTTTAAATACAGCACTGTTCAGAGAAAAATATTAGATAGCAAAGACATGAACAATTAAGGTGAGAATAAAATAAGAGAGCAGAAAACATTTGTGGAGGAAACTAAAGGAACATGGGCCATAAAATCCAGAGAACAGAATCCCTCCCCCAAAAACAAAAATTCTCCAGGATTAGGAAAACAAAACAAAATAACCTAGGACATTATCCTTCATCTTCACACAAAATTTAATTTGAGGTGAATTAAATTAAATTAAGGTGAATACAGAGGAATTCAAGAAGTCATTCTTGAGGGTATTACGATTGAATCCTGGCCTGCCGTGACTGTAAAATAAAAGTGTGATGGTAGGTGGTTTCCTAGAATTTGGGGGAAAATTGACTACAGACAACTTTCTAATCACTTGAAGTTTTTCTTCTAGGGATCTAGGAACTACAGACATCTTCTGTAATAGGATAATACCAGAGAGCAAGCTGCTTCTCTTAATCCAGGGAATAACATGTTTAATTCACCCAGGAAAAGACCCAACAGAACAGCTGGGTTCAAATCCCAGATTTGCCAATAGTTATACGAATTTAGACAAATTTTTAGAGATTCTTCAGATTTTTCATGTATTGAGAAAGAGGTGACTAGAACCCACCAAGGTCTTTGAACAATTTTGTGACAGTGCTCAGAAAATAGCGGTTCTTACCTCCCGAATCTCTCCATTCATGCTATCTGACATATCCTAAGACTATTTTGGGACAGTTATTTACAATGATGAGATAAAAATGCTGTTTTTAAATTGTCTATTAAATTCCTTGCTAGATTGATTTAAATGGGAAAATCGTGTAGCTAAGATGTTTAATGGCTTTTAGTACACCTAAATGACACTTCTAACAAGCAATGGGGAATACTCAACTGAATCATAATCAGGACTATTGAATTAGTGAATTTTTGATGCTTAAAAGTATCATTTGTTTGTTCTGGTTAGCACTTGGCTACATTCACCTGAGTGTTGGAGAAGTCATTTTCCTATCACTTTTCTTAGACTCTAATAGATAAGATCATGTGTCCCTAAATACAGTGTTATATAAACAGTCATAATATACACTTTCCAAGTATTGCTTGTTTTCAAATAGCTGAATGAATTGGCTGTCAAACAAACCCTCAGTTGAAACAATAGCAGAAAATACAAAGAACCTAGAATGACAGACATAAAAATCATAACTTCCAACAGGATGATTTAATATAGTGGCTAAGCTAAATGGTGGAGAGAAGCCAAAATTCTTAAAATTATTTGTTGTAACAATCAAATAAGATAGATTTTAAACTAATAGGTTTAAATGGGTGCATCATTCTGCAATAATCAATAAGTGTTCTTATTATTCACTGCATTCTGTAAAAGGTTTAGAAAAAAAGCACTCCATAATTTCATCAGTGACATAATTTAAAAAATAGGAACCTAAGTATGACCAGAACAATTGTACATGTATTCAATTGTTAGGAGAAACAGAAATACTACAATAGATAAGATACTTTACCTTGAAATGACTTGAAGTTTGTTGGCAGCAGTAGGCAACAGAGGAGTGACAACTAGTGAGTTTCTGTGATAAGGTCAAAGAATTATCAGCTTTCTGAAATTACAGTGATACCTTGCTCCGCAAACCTAATTCATCCCACAACTCTGGGGAAAATGACTGAGGTCATGTTTGTCACCCAATATGGAGTTCTCAAAAGGAAGCAAAGTTTTACCAAACATTTCTATTTGTAAACTGAGTCTTTCACAAACAGGATTCATGAACCAAGGGAATACCATATACGGAAAGTAGTAACACCAAGCTCAGCTAGGTATAGCTAATAATACATGACGAATTAAAGTAAATAGAAGAGTTGAGGGTTTTGTGTGTGTGTGCGTACATACCCATACACATAACATTTTCTGTTTACCACCTGCACTAGTTCAATTTGGTCTAGTTTTCTCATATTTTCCACATAGAAATTTTATATAAGCAAAATCAAATTTTATATCAATCTCAAATTGTTCCCTAATATGCCAATGTTATATGGGAGCAAATTGTTTTTCAAAACAGACATAATATTAGACATGATATGTTATGAGAATCTAAACAAATACTTCTGATATTAGGGATAAGATTATCAGAAAAATGAGATGATTAAGATTGAGCTTTCAAAGACTGGGATACTTGCTGGACAAATTGACTAATCTAAACCAGAAATATCAGCCCATAAAAGAAAAGTATTTTCTAATCCTTTCTTATATTTTTTCTATTTGCTTGCCTTTTATAAAAATGAATTCAATCATTTTCTAATATATATCTAAATTACCTCTATTCTATTCCTTTTTCTTCACATGAATTTTCCTTTGTTTTTCTTGCTTTGAGTTATTTTCCATTTCAGAAGTGTTTCTTCACCTACCATTTTTAATTTGCTTTCTTTTAAACACCAAACATTACCTGTGAAAGTAAAAAATTTAAAAATGCCTTCTCTAACAACTTGCACTTTTATCATAGCAAATTTTAAGTAAAATACTTATTTAAGATATAAACGCTGCTGCATTCTCTCACTCCCCAATGTGTCTCTAAGTATATCTGTCTTGTAAAAAGTGCACATTAACTGGTGCAGCACCTTCTGGAACATTTAATTTTTGCGATTCATAAATGTTTAGCAAGTGCCTTTCTTATCAGGAGCATCATCAGGTAGATGTGGAAAGTACTTCCGAATATAACAGCATTTGCAAATATTTTTTGACTAAAATCCCATCCTCAACCTCCTACGAACCAGGGACCAGTTTCATTTTTGTATTGGGGAAGGAGTTGGTGATGATACAGCCCAGCACATTTATTGTGCACTATATTACTTATTATCACACTGTGTACTTTATTTCTATTATTATTGCATTAGAGTCTATGAGGAGCACACAACCCAGAACCCTTCCATGTGCAGTTCACAGCAGGGATCATGCTCCTGTAAGAATATAATGCTGCTCCCACTGGTCTGTCAAGAGGTAGCACTCAGGAGGTGATGTGAGCAGTGGGGAGCAACTGTGAATCAGAGGGGGCCTCTCTGACCCCCTGCTCAGCTCTGGATCTTAGGCCTACTTCCTGACAAGCCAGAGACTTACTAGTCGAGCCAAGAAATAAATAGAAAAATGGGAAAATTATCCTAAACATAGCTCTTTCTTATAAGATTTTTATCTAAAAATCAGTCTCGTTTCATTCTAGTGTTTTCCTTTATGAATTAAAATTTTATTTTTAACAAAATAAAATGTACTCTATTAAAATGTGAACTAGATAAGAATTATAATGAAAAAAATCATCCCTTTTTATTCCTCATTCCTAGTTCCTCTTGAGTAAAATGTCCTTGCTAACTGAACCCTTTGCTGCATGTACCACAATGCACATTAAGTTGATATTTTTAAAAGGACTGAAAAGCCCACACTTTTGAATACAAATTTGAGATCACACAGCAGACACCCAATCATAATATTTATCACTGATGTTCCCTCTCCCTCCCAGGGGAATACCTCTAATTTTTCTGGGTTTGTTTGTCCTTGTCTTTAGATTTTTGAAGCTTCTGTTGGCTTCAGCAAAAGACCTGCACACTTGCACATATTTGCATCTGAATCTTCCTTGGCCTCAGTTTCACATTTCTATCACAGCCCCCAAGACACACTCTGTGTCTACCCTTCGTTTCCCTTCCCTGATTTTCTCCTGCTGCACTAACATTTTTCAGACACTCTATTTTCAATTTACCTTAAACTTCTGACTCTACTCTGAATTTCTGTACTCTCTTTAAACCTCAGTCAAGCTGTCAGCACCACTTATTGAATGCCTGCTGTGAAGATACAAAAGGAATCAAGGCAACAATTTCTTTCTTTGAAGAATGTAAAATCTACTTGGCAAGACCAAAAAAAAAATTATATTTCTGTTAAAAGCATCTAAAACACGACAAAATAACTAGAAAAAAGAAAGTGTTAATTTAGTATAACCATTATATATATTCTGAAAGCATGTAATTTATTTAGTACACGTGAGATTGTTTAGGAATTGCCTTTTAAATCTGAGAGGCTTGAAAAATCAACCCTCTCAGATATCATGCTATTTAAAGAAACAAAAATTTTATGATACTCCCATTATTATCCTGAAATGAAGTGAATAATGGAAATTTAACAATATGCATGATTCAAAGAAGTTAATGTAATACCTTATCTGCAATAGAAAGATTAAAACAAAACTAATTTATGATCACATAATATGTATTTCAAAATAAATTGATCAGGCTATGCCCAGTAGATGAGATTGTATAGAATCAAATGCTAGACTAGTTTCATGTATGTCAACTACAAGACTTTTGGTGAGATGAAAATCAGAAGGAACATAGTGCTCAGAAATGTGACTTCCCAAGAGGGAACCAATTCTCGCTAATGCTTCAGAGGAAAAAAAATCTCTTATTTATATGTCTGTTGCAGTTGTGAAAAAAGTATCAGTGTGCATTAGATCTGTGGAAAAAATGCTCAAAAAAAGAACAAAAATTTAGTCTTCCATAAGACTACAGGGTTAAATGCTAGTCTCAAATAATTAGGAATAATGTTACTGTATATAGGAAAAAATGGTGGCCATTCAAATGTGCTAACATTTAGAACACTGGTTTATCGTGCGAGATTTCCTTCACATTGAAAGATGTCTAACATCTTCCTTCTAACATCTCTGCCCAATCAGGTGACAATCGAAAATGCCTGCACGTATCTGTGAAAGCATTCCTTGAGAATGACACTGTGCCTCTTCAGAACAGCGAAGTAAAAGATAATGGATCATCCAGGAGAAATGGACCAATATCACAAAGACCATCTTCTTTCAATTCCATGGGTTCTCAAATCTGGTTTGTGACAAAAACATATAGAGAACTTTGATTTACCTACTTAACACATTTTTACCATTGAGTTTATTGTGTCTGAAAGTTTTCTAACACTCTCTAGATACTGTATTACCCCCACTTAATCCACATAACAACCTTTTAAGGTACATGCTATGGTTTTTTTACAGAAAAAAAGGAGGAACTGGGACACTGAAAGTTTGAATGGTTTACGCTGCTCACATGGCTAATAAATATAGAAGCCAAAATTCAAATCTATGGATCTTGATTTCAAGGTAAATATTAAACATTTTGTCATACAAAAGACCGATCTTAAAACCAATGATTTTGATTCATTAAATTTGGAATAAAGGCAGGGAAATCTTTATTTATTTCAATAAGACATTCATATATAGTGAAAAGGGAATTCACTGGTTTTTGAAACCCACAGTATTATACCACATCTTCATTGGAATCAAGGAAACTTCCATAGATAGACTGAAATCTCCGTGTTAGAGTGTAGTGAGAAAGTCAGGAAGAAGAGTGTGTATGGAACTGCTTATGCAGAACTTAGATGTCAGGCTAATAGGCACCACATTACTTCTGCAAAATGGCCAATACAGAACTATGCATTGTTCAAAAAAAAGTAAATATACTGAAAACATAGCATTAGAGGAAAAGAATAGATGACATTAATAAACATGAAAATGTAAGCACAATGCATCCGGCACACACATAAAGATAGTAAATACCTGAAACTGGGAAAAACACCTTGCATTGTCTACACAATGTGAAAACAACCACACTATCATCTAACTACTCACTAAGTAGCTTTCAATTATGAGGCTCTCAAGTCAATTAGATAAATATGAGATCATACAAGGATCACTAGTGCTGGGAAAAAAGCACTTTTGACAGCCTTAAGTCTCAGATCAGGCAGATAATACTTTGAACACAATAGCAGGTAGTGGGGGGGTCAAACTGGCCTGCGCAGCTGTGGCTGAGTTCCAGGCAATTATTCATCTAATTATGCCACCCTCGTATTAGCAGATCTGACTTTTAATGAGAAGTCAGAAACTAAGATTTTATTCAGATACTTTATATTTTGCCATGCGTATCCTCAAACATATTTTGAAGTTTTATTTGGGAAGTGGTTGAAATCTGATACAATATTTTTCTCCTCTTCTAGTTTTTATACTGTATCAAAAACTGACTATAAACATAAGGATTTTGTAAAGTACAGATGGATGTTTCCTTCTAATCCCCTCTTTCTAATAAATTACAATAAATAAAACTGGCCTCTCCACATGTGGTTATCTCTCTACTCATAATGCCTGATGGTGATAAACTACATGATCCAGGTTTCATCAAAGTTTGAGCCCAGACTCATGCATTCAACTTAAAAGATACGTAAACTTCACTACTTCTTTTGGCCTGCTCTGCCTATGTTGTAAATTGGAACTTAAAATTTCTAAACTATGTTCCCAACAGCTTTCTATGAATCTCAAATGATGAAATGCATATCGAAGATAATGAAGCCCTCTGTGAATGTGGTGCAGTGTGATCACAGGAATCCACATTAGGAAATTGAGTTAACTACACAATAGCAAATATTGTATAACTTGTAAAATGAGGTTAATCAAGAGCAATGATCTCTACTAGGAACATAATGTGAGACAAATATATAACTTTAAGTATTCTAGCATCTACATTGAAAAATGGGAAAAGGAACAGGTAAGATCAATATTATTGATATAGTACACTCAATCAAACTAGTATCTAAAATATGGCAATATATAATCAGTATCAATTTGGGTTTGTCATAGTTCACGTGCTTGATAGCCATAAGGCAGCACACATCCAGACAGTGACTAAGATTTCCTTTGACTCTTTATGTGTTAAATCAGCTTATATTTACAATGCATAATAAATACATTCATCGTGGTGAATCAGTGCAGCTACATATCGTCTCTTAAACCTTTTTATTTCCTCTTCCAGTCTTCTCCCTCCTACCTCACCCATCTCTCCGTAGCTCACTATTTCTAAATGGCTAAATCTTAAATCCACAGCATGGTGAATTAAGTAAGTTATAAATGTTATAAATGCGAATGTTATAAATGGTCTCAAATTATTTTTAATTAACAGATGATTTCATTTTATTTTGCATCCCCTTTCCATGCTTATTGTCCTCTCCTCAATCTGTTCCCCTTCCCATTTGAAAATCTCCTACTTTTAGCTTATGTTTTGTTCTTTATTTACATTTTGAGTTTCTAATATAAGAGAAACCATGCAATACTTAAGCTTGTGTGTCTCATTTATGAATATTATGGGCTCAAGGTGTATCCATTAACCTTATGAATACTTTAGGGTTATCATTCTTTACGGAAAAGAAATACTCCACTGTGCATAAATATTTTTACTTATCTATTCATCTGTTCATTGGCATATAGGCCATTTCCAAGAAAGACTAGAAGAAAAAATGGAAATGAAACTTTTGCAAATGGGAGGGGCAGCAAGTATTGGAAGGACAGGGAGAGATGGGAGGAATAGAGAGGAATAGGGGAGAAAACAATTAAAATATGTTATGTATGTGTACCAACTCCCCACAATATATGTAATTATTATGTATTGCAAATAAGTACACATAAATAATCAAAAAACTAGCAAAATAATTTTTGTCTGATTCCATACTGAGAAAATGCCAATAATTTCGGTATACAAATAATGTCTTTTGATACATTTAAAACTTATATAGTCTGAATTAAAATGTTATTCAACAGAAAATGTATTCATTATTTAGAAGGGGAATACACAGTTTTATTCACAAAAGGTACTGGATAAATTTATTTTCAGGCTAAGTGAATGCCAGACAGGTAATTTAATTTTGCATTCATCTGATTGGTCCAGAGAATACCTAACACAGCATTTACTAAGGCTATGCTAAAAATAGATAAATTTATCAATGCATTGATGAAGAAAAAAAGATGCATCAAGTAGCTTTCCAAATTTGTTTTTCAGGTGGATTAAAATATCATTTTAACTTTTGAATATCTTACAAAAATTTCTTCCAGGAAATATTGGAACCCTATGAGATCTCCTAGCTAATAGAAACCTTACTTAAATGTAGGCAGTGAGTTGTCATTAACGCAACACTTCACCTGTCGGCCAATAAGTAAGATGGAATTTTCTGATGCCTAGAACCATCGATTACAGAGATCCCCCTATGGTCTTCCTTAGGAAACATTCTGAAATCTATAAGCATTATATCTGCGTTGTTAATAATGTCTGGCACTCAATTTGCCATGCATGTAATTCTGTAGACCCACAGCACTGCACCAGTCTAGAGAGCATCGCTCACATTGAATTTCACAGAGCCGACCCCCCGGAGGAGTATGGCTGGGTGGCTGCAATGGGACAAGCAGAATTACCTGTGCTTCTCCCAAGAACCTATAAACAAATATCCTACATGGAGTCACAAGCACAAGCTATTCAATGTAGCCTGCCTCTACACATGTTTCCTTCCTGCCAGTTCTCTAGCTTGCATATTCCCACTGCTTTGCATTTCCTATTTCTTCATCTGCAAATCTTCTTTTTATTTTTAAGCTAAGAAGTTCCCACTAATCATCTTCCAAACTTGGTTAAAATGGCAGTGAGGTATGCCTTTTCTTTTCCCTGAAGATGCTATTTGAAACATAAATATCTGGGAAAAATACCTGTAAAATTATGCAAATTATCCATAAATGACACTTCCTTAAATAATCACAAATTTACCTATTACAACATGTAATTACAAGCAACTGAAAAAATTTTATAGAAATTTAGTATGTGTTCTATTAGATAAAATGGAAAGTTTGCTTTAATTATTACCTTTATTGAAATCATATTATGAGGTGGATAGATAGATAGAGTATAGATATTTTGGTTCTTCTGACCTAAAACATGACCCAGAATGGAATATGTGTGCATTTAGGGTACAATCTGCTATTTATCTAAAAATCATATTTTAATGAAAATTGAAGCATTCTATTTTAAATTTAAATTTTTTGTTTTTAATTAACACAATAAGTGTACAAATTTATTGGATACAATGATAGTTCAGTATACATACACAATATATACTGGTCAAATCATAATAATTAACATTTTTGTTTCCTTATCATTTTTGGAGAATTCAAGCCTTTTTCTAGTATTTTTTATAAAATATATGATGCTTTATTATGCACTACAGTTATCTTACAGTACTGTAGAACAGTAGAACTTACTTCTTCTAAATAAGTGAGTTTAATATCTGTTACCCAACCTCTCTTTGTTCTCCCTAAGCTTCCTAACCTCCAGTAATTGCTATTCTTCTCTACTTTGAGATCAACTTTTTTGGCTTCTCCATACAATAGAGAACATGCAGTATTTGTCTTTCCATGTCACACTTATTTCACTTAACATAATATCGCCTAGTTCCATCCATTTTGTTCCAAATAACAGAATTCCATTCTTTTCCATGACAGAAAATTATTCTATTATGTACATATACTGCAATTTTTATCCATTCACCTGTAGTCAGGTACCTAGGTTGATTTCCTATCTTAGTTATAGTGAATACCAGTGCAATAAATATGAAAGTATAGGTGTTGCTTTGACATGCTGGTCTTATTTGCTTTGGGTATATACCAGAATCAGTATATAAGCCTCAAATAGAATATATATATTTTAGTTTGCTGAGGAACTTCTATACTATCCTCCACAATGGCTATTTTAATTCATATGCCTGCCAACACTTAAGAGCTCTCTGGAAAATCATATTTACTTAGAGTGAAAAATCTCCCCCCTAAGTTACACAAGAAGAAAATTGCACTTAAAATTCCCCTAAGAAATTCTAACATTTTACATTTTTAGAATGCCAACATTCTTTAATAAAAGGTAAGCATGTGTGCAAGACAGCAAGAGACAAAACACAAAAGAAACAGAGATAATATTCACACACATGATTTCAGGATGGTGCATATATTTAGCTCTTCCTTCCTATCCAGCTTTACACTGAAATGGTTTTGCTCCTGGGAACTATGCAGCATAGACACAAATAGTCATTTCTTTCTTTAATCCAAAATTTCGGTATTAAGCAAGTGCACCTTGAGACCATAATGCTGTTTCACCATAATAAGTGAAAGAAATCAGACACAAAAGATTAAGTATGACATGGTTAAAGAGAAAAATGAAAGAGGACAAGGAGATAGATTTTTTAGGGATGCAAAGAAGATCCGAGAAAGGGGATCATAGGAAGAAGAGGGGAAAGGGAAAGTAGAAAGAATAAAGATGTGACATTATTAATCCTAAGCGTCTTTGGTGGAAATGGTTTAGATCTTATATGTAGTGTCATGTCATTTGCAAATAAGGATAATTTGATGCCTTCTTTTCCTTTCCTATACCTTTTGTTTCTTTTTTTTTCCTAATTGCTCTTGAAAATGTTTTAAGTGTTATGTTGACCAAAGTAGTGAGTGTAGACATCTTTGTCTTATTCTTGATTTCAAAGGAAAGCTTTATTTTTTTTCCAGCATTTACTATAATGTTAGTAGTAGGTGTGTCATCAACGGCTTTAATCATCTTGAAATACAGTCCTTCTATACATTAAGTCCTTGACTTATGAATGAGTTCTGTTCCAGGAGAACATTAGTAAGTCAGATTCATTTATAACTCCGACAACATCAGTCTTACACATCTTTGCCACAAATACACAATATAAAGCATAAAATAATCTCCAACACACACTCAAAAATATTTTAAAGAAATGATTTTTCTTTTACAGTTACCTTAAAATGATGGTGCAGTACATGACAACTGTAAAGAAATGATTTTTGCTTTTGCAGTTACCTTACAATGGTGGTACACAGTACAGTACAACAACTGGCATATGGGGGATTGCATAGAGTTAACTAATAAGAGAGTTATTCACTGGAGGAGGAGGGTAATTAATTGGCAGATGGTGGAGCTGAGGGATCATCAGCAACAGGACATGGAGGACAAGATAGAAGTTTTCTCACACCTGATGTGGATGACACAGAATTTTGATGGATTCAATTCTGTCTGTCCTCTTGAAAAAACAATCCAGTGACATTTGAGTAGTAGCTCTTTTTCTTCATCATAGATGATTCTGTAGCACTGATTGGCATTCTGAATGGCTGCTGAAACCTTTGCGTATCGTTCTACGTTGGGATCCTGTACCTCATAAACTAACAGTTAAAAAAAGAAATTTCTTCTAATCCCCTGGGTTGTGAATCTCTTTAGTTCTTGAGTTACATCTTTTTCTTGGCTCGCTTCTTCTTTTGCTGGGCCTCTAATTCTATCAGGTTCTCAACAGCAAACTTTTTTGTTGCACAACAAGGAATTCAGTGAAGTTGTCCTCTTGCAGATCTTGCTAAGGATCACTAAGGTGGAGATCTTTTAGGTCTCCTTCTTCCTGTCTGTGACCTTTATGAAAAAACCGAGACAAAAGCTTCTTCCAAACTCCACTCATGGTAACAACTGAAACCACATGGCATGAATGAAGCTCAGTAGAACTCGACACTGATACTGATCCTGTGTCTATGCACTGATAAGTTTCTCCACTTTCTCTATCACTTTACCACGTTTTTTTTTATATTATTGTTGACATCATTGGCACAGAAGACTTCACATGTTCCATGATCTTGTCCTTGTTTTTCAGAATTGTGCTGATGATTGAGTGGTTCTTGCTGTAAGTATGAGCAGTATCTACCATCTTTTTGCCTCAGCTCAATCTCTCAGTTATTTTCACTTTAGTTTCCATGATTATGGCTTTGCACCTCCTAGACATCCCCTCCACATCACCATTGCTTTTCCTCTTGCTTCTGGACATCTTGGGCTCTGACTGAGCACTGTATCACTATACATTATAAAATTGCACAGCAAATACACAGGGCACAGTTTTAAAAATGTCTAAAGACAGGTGAGCTGCTGTCATAATTTGTTCACATCTATGCATGTTCATAATGTGAGGTTCATTTGTATCTGTGAAAATTCACAACTCGAATGCTCATAAGTTGGGAACTTACTGTACTTATTTTTTTCAAGGTTTTTTATGATAAAAAAAGATCCAAATGAATGTTAGATTTTGTCAAAGGAATTTTCTTTTTCTATTTAAGTGATTGTGTGATCTTAGTCCTTCTGTTTATGTGATGTATTACATTTATTGCTTTGTGCATACAGTACCATTCTTGCATCCCTAGTATAAAGACTAGTTGATCACAATGTATGATCCTTTTAATGATTTGTTGCATTCTGTTTGCTAGTGCCTTGTTGAGGATTTTTGCATCTATGTTCATTAAAGAAATTGCCCTATAATTTTCTTTTATGGTTAGATCATTGTCTGGTTTTGGAATCAGTGTAACATTAGCTTCCAGGTAATACTAGCATTTGGGAGTACTTCTCCACTTTCAAGTTCACTAAAGAACCTGAGGAATATTGGTGTTACATCTTCTCCTAAGGGTCTTTCAGAATTCAACAATAAATCCATCAGATCTGGGGTTTTCTTAATTGCTAGAGACTTTTTTATTTCTGCTTCAATTTTATTGCCGGTTATTGGATTATTTAGGTAGCTGATAACTTTTTGCTTCAGTTTTAGTAATTTGCCTTAGTATTTATACTACAATTTTAGATCTCTGTTCTAGGGTAAAAGGTGATATATTACTTTTTGTTAGGATATGTTAGTATCATTTGTCTTTGGCACTATTATTTTTTCCCTAGGAGTTTGAGGTGCATTAATTATTTTGGCTCACTTTGTATTTTTGATATGGGCATTCACAGCTGTAACTTTCCTTCTTAGGAATACTGTCACTGTGTCCTGTAAGTTCTGGTATGTTGTATTACCATTAATGTTTAGCTCTAGGAATTAATGTTTTTCCTTTATTCACTATGTAAGCCATTGATTTTATTCAAAAGTATATTGTTTCATATCCACGCATTTGCATGATTTCTATGTTTTCTTTTGCCATTAATTTCTAGTTTCATTGCCCTATGATTTAATAATGTGCACAGTAGAATTTCAGTTCTCATGCATTTACTTAAGCATTTTTTGGTAAGCATATGGTTTATTTTGGAGCTGCTAAAAACAATATATGTTCTGTTGTTGGGAGGAACACTCTGTAGATATCAAGTCCAGTTCTTCAAAGGTTTTGGTTAACTGTGATATTTCCTTGTAGATTTTAATCTAGTTCATCTGTATTTGTGATAGTGGGTTGTTGAGGTCCTCTACTGTAGTCATGTTTTTTTCCAATAGTATTTATTTTATGATGTCAGGTATGCTGTTGTTTGATGCATATGTTTTTATAATTATTATCTCTTCTTGTGAAATTGTTCCCTAACCAAAATATAGCCACCTTCTTCAGCTCTTCTGCTCACATTATGAGAGGGGAAAAGCAATCACCTCTCTGGTCTCTGCTAGATACAGGTCTCAGGGTGGGGATTCAAGCAGAGCATTGAACTCCATACTCACCAAATCTGTTTTCTCACTATATAGGGCAGGGCCTCTGTCCTTCCTGACCTGAGCTTCCAATTCTCAGGTTGTCCATGTCTAACTGGCACCCTCTCCCATGACGGTCTCTCATGGATGTCCCTAACCCAGTCACATTGGGAGGGTAATACTGAAATTCCTGAAGCTGTTGGCCAGATCCATGATTTCTTCCTGGGCCCTCCAGGTTTGTATTCTTTCCCTGAGCATGGCTTACTCTAGGATCTGGTCAGTCAGTAATGTAGCCAAAGGGAAGCAAAAGGTAGAGCCAGGTTGGAGGTGGCAGATGGCTGTCCCCAGAAAAGCAGATTGCTGTATAATTCCACCACAGCTACCAGTTTGCCGCCTCACAGAGAGTAACTCTGAAAATAACTTTTGATTCCAGAATCAGGGTATCAGGTCAGAGAAGAAGAGATCTAGACACTGGGACCTGGTTCCTTCAGTTTTTTTCTGGGATTATGGGAAATAAAGGACTGCAAAGGGCCAGTTGGATACACTCTGCTGATGCCCTCAATAAAATTTCCAGAAAAGCTCCCCAAGGTATTATGTAACCTATGGGATTGGATTAAGGAATCTGCCTCTGAAAATCTTAGCTTTCCAGTCTAGGCATCAGACGCCAAGCATCATAGGTACAATGGAATTTTTTAAAAAATAAACCAAAGGATGTAAGATCCAGGAGGAAAGCAGAATCACTCAGAAAATGTTAACCTCAGAAGGAGGAATCAACTTGTATGATGCAGAAAAATCAAGTGAGGTCATTTTCCTGACTATTTTAGAGAATTTTGATAAATAAAATAAGACATAAGATAGATTGAGTACTTATTAATTTATAATTTTGTGACTTGCTTTGACATGTAGAATTCCCACAACAAAATTTAGATTTTGTTCTCTAGATTACTTAGAAGCCTCATACATGTTGTCTCTTGGTAACACAAAGTGTAATTTATGTGTCATAAGTTAAAAATAATGAAGCCATATCTTAAAAGTATATTACATAGATACAAGGTGTGACTTAAAAATACAATGAATATTTAGCTATTTTACATTATTATGAAAAAAGGGATATTGCTGTGAGTCCCCCTCACAGCACCCTTGCTTAGAACACAATTATTCCATTGTTGTCACCCCTTTATGAAGCAGCTCTAGAGGTGGTCTTTCATGAGTATCTTTAGGTTGCACCGTCATGGTTACCTTAATGTTCTGAATAAATCTAAAATGTTTACCTTTCACAATCATTTTGACCTTGTGGAAAAGTCAAAAGATACACAGTTCCAGATTCATTGAATAAGGTAGATGAGTACATATTATGATACCTTTTTTTAACAGAAATTGTTGTAAACATTTAAATGGGTTCGGGGGATCTAGGCAGTCACAGAAAGTCACTCACGTGAGAGAACCTCCAGAAAGACTCCCCAGAATGGCAAGAACTAAGGGATATATGCATATTCAAAGCAAGAGGAGGCATTTTGAGTTGGATTAATGACAATGTATCCTTTATTACAATAAACTTAATTTTAAATATTCATTATAAATACTGATCCTATCTCATATAGCCATATATATATATATATATATATATATATATATATATAGTTCTAATACACCTATTTCAGTCTCTGGGATACAAAACATCCCATTCTGGAAATAACTTTTTATGATTCAATATATTCTCTGTCTCTTAATAATAACTAAGTTCATTGTTCCATAAGTATTTAAATGTGTTCAAGATTTTCTTACCATTTAAATAAGTAAAACCAAATCTCTTGATCCAAAGATTCCCCTACAGTTACATTGATCATTCTTAACCACTTCTAAGGTTCCTAAATTCACTGTGTCCATTTCTCTACATGCCTTTCACCCTGAATTCAGTGTAATCAGTTTTGAACTCTGTTTACCATTTCAAACCACTCTTGTCAAATCAACTAACAACTGTCAAATTATATAATATAATACAATTTTTATTCATATCACATTTGATCCCTATAGCACCTGACATTGTTGAATACTCTTCTTTGTTATTCAATGATCTCTTCACCAGGTTTTGAGAATCCCTCATTCTCCTGGTTTGTCTCCTATGTTACTGGCAATTGTGGTTCATCACTCTGTGCAGAGTCACCATTCTCTAACTGGACTGTAAGAATGGCAGCTACTAAGGTGTATGTTGATGATTTCTAAATTTGTATGACTAGCCAGGGCCCTTCCTTTAAGACAGATACTTGTGTCAATCAGCTCATCCATAATGTATTGGTAATGTATTAAGACACTCTTGGAGTGTCTTAATACCAAGATTCAACATTTCTGAGACAAAATGTTTAAATACTCAATGTAAAATAAAATCTGGTTATCTTGTAATGTCATGCATCTCATTAAAGAAAACTATCGTTTACTTGATTGAGCAAGCCCAGGATTGCCCTAAATCCCTTTTAAGTTCCTTTGCTCCTCTCTACATCCCTATGCATATCCTAGTCCCACCTAAGGAAAAATAATCACAGTAAAATATTATAAACCTTTAAGTCAAAAATGTAAAGCTGATAATAGCTTTGGACCAAAGACTCACTTCCTTTTGCTACCACTCCTTTACTATACATTATTTATGTTATACTTTAACCTAAATTACAACAATATTTTAACAAAATTAGTGAAGGTTTGGTAACAGGTAAAAATGTATAATTTAAATTCTACTGGGGAGTTATCTTCATTCTCTGAGCTTTGCTTCACCACTGTGAATTTACCAAAGTCATTTTGGCCAGAATTTACCTCTTCTTAATCAAGAAAACCTCCTCCCTTCCCTCCTCCACCTTCCCTTCCCTCCTTCTCCTCCTCCTTTTCCTCCTCCACTTCATCCTCCTCCTCATCATCATCATTGTCATCCTCCTCCGCTGCCACCTCCTTTTTCTCCTCCTTTTCTTCCTCCTCTTCCTCCTCCTCTGCCTCCTCCTCCTCTTCCTCCTCTTCCTCTTCCTCTTTCCATTCTTCTTCTTCTTCTTCTTCTTCTTCTTCTTCTTCTTCTTCTTCTTCTTCTTCCTCTTCTCTGTAGATGTTATAGCATTTTCCAGCTGATTGCTTGGGATCTAGCCCAGAGCACACTTTTAGGTATGACTGGATGGGTCACAGAGGCATGGCTTTGAAGCTAAGCATGTATCTGTTTCCCTTCCATCCTTCCAGGCCACCATGAACTAAGCATTTTATTCCAACACACTCTTCCACCATGATATCTCTTAGAGTCAACCAATCATGGGCTG
>PVJX010007999.1:0-66807 GCA_004027295.1 Dolichotis patagonum | reverse complement strand
GTGCCATTTAAATATAATAAAACCAGATACCATTTAAGAAAAAGATAAAAACCTGGGGAAAGTATCTTATAAATCTATTATGTTTCTAAAAGTAATCTAAGAAGAAACTTATGAGTAACAATTGCCAGCTGCAGTTTATAGGTAGAATTTCCGAAAGTGCTGCTTTCTTTTCCTTCTTTTCATGTCTGCAGAAGTTTCACGGAATGATACTGATGGAGAGGGGTAAATAATGACCTAGGCTTTATTTCATGATAAACATTTCAGATAGATATTCTCATTGCCTAAGAAAATAGATTTGCATTTCTTATATAAAAGGTACCATTTAAACTTGCATGTTTGATTTGTTTTACTTAACATTACGGCCTCAAATTGTATCCATTTTCTTAAAGATGATTCAAGTTTGCCCTTCTTGATGGCAGAGTAGTAATCTATTGTGTATAAATACCATATTTTATCCTAAAAAGAGCAAACTAAAATGTAGATAATAGGCAGTAAGGAGATAGACTTCTTAGGGAGATCAAGAGATGGAGAAGAGAGGAGAGGGAGACGAGATGAAAAATGAACAGAGGTTGTGTAACGTTCACGTACCAGCTCCCCACAAGGAATGCAATCATTATATAATGCATATATGTGATAATAAAAAAGTAAAAGCGGGGAACATTTCTAAAAAAGAAAATAGACTTCAGTAGCTTTATGCTCAATATGTTTTATACTCTGCTGATTTGTTTTCATGTCATCAGAGCATATGGTATATATGATTTTGAGATTTTAAAATATTTGTATAACTCTTTCATGGCTAAATACGAGGTTTTTCATGCTTTGTGAATCCATCCAATGTAAGTTAACTGCTGTCAAAAGTCAGGATCTAAACATAGTCACTGGATTAAAAGTGTTAATCGTACGTTTCAAAAATACCATCACTTTTTCTGTTCCTTGTTTTACAGTTACTGAGAGACAATTACCAAAAAGCTTTCACCATGAGAACAGACATATTTCGTCTGACTTTTTAACTTTCCTGCAGTCTTTGTTTGGTTTGAGTTCCTCATGAATGCCATAATATTTTGATTTTATTACATTAGAATTATGAATAAGTTGTGTTTTATAGGAGTATGAATTTTATCAAATGAAGATCATAAATAAGTATTTTATTATGAATTTTACTGAATTAGTATGAATAAGTCTTGAGTTAAATTAAAGCTTGGTCTATGAATTTCTTGACTTTAAATTATGTATTTCTAAATGTTGATGGCAGCGAAAACATTATCTTTAGGACCATCTTCTGATTTTTAGATTCATATCGAATTACCTTTATAGTATTACTATCACACTTTTTTTTCTCAGAATGAGCGTGTTAACAGAACTTTAATCTCCTCTACTAAAACTCAAAGTTATTTTAAGTACTATAAGTGACAATGCAAGAAACAAAGCAAAGTATACCATTGTCTTATTGATGAAGTAGTTGGAGAGCAGATACCGGACTCAGTCTTCTCGGGCTGGAAACTTGGTTCCTGTACAATGATAGTCTTTATTTAAGGTAGCAAAATACTTTGTTCAACTGTTACCAGATGTACTTTGGTGTAAGCATTAGCTGATGCTCTGCCATCAAGAAAAATTATAGCGAACATTTGGTGTCTGTGCTGCCACAATGAACACTATAGAAAACATTTGGATCATAATAGCTTATTAGGTATATTTAAATGTGCTTTGCAAGAAAACAATCAGTTCATAATAGAGCAAGTCAGTGTACAACCAAGAAAATGGAATGTTATTGTTGAAATAATTGTATTCACTACCTGTGTCCATCAATACATTACCTTAAAAGGTAACTTGGTAACTTGGAAGTTGATCTCAAATGGTGGCATGAACTGGAAAGAGTAACTTCAAGAAAATAGAGTTGTGACCTCATTTTTTTCCAGCAAAATTTTAGATATGCATAATATACCTTTCATATATTAGCAGATTCGTTATATCTTTCTATCAATTACATAGAGGTGAGGAAATGGCCAAAGTCACAGAAGTCTTAAACTAAACAGAATAAAACCAAACCATTTATATTTTATTCAACATAAAAATGTGATACCTAGGTAAGACTGTTATTGCAATTACTTGCTCATGGAATCTAGAGGATAAAAGAGATAATTATCATCCTGATATTTAAATCTTACTAGAAAGGTCTAATGGTAAAGTCATATTCAAAACATCCTTTAAGCTGTTATTGTTAAACCAGCTACCTCTTACCCATACACTCCAGTTTTAGAAACAGGAAGTTAAGTAACTTCTACTCATATTTCTTATGATGAAATTGCATACTTATATGTGCTTTTTAAGACAAGTGTAGTACAAGAGAAAAAAAGAAAATATTATTTCCATATTTGTAATAACAATTTGAAAGCACTACTGAGTTTTTAATGTCATGAGGTTAAAACGACTTCCTTGATTTCAGACTGTTGGCAGAAGTTGCCTAGGGATCCTCTGGAATGGAGAGGACTGACATAGGATGCTTTCAAAGGAGAGCTGACAAAAATGTGGTTAAATTGGCCCAACTCTGTGAACAAAGTATAAAGAGTTAAATTATAATTTAAATGGGGGAATAATACTCAAAGCATAAAGATCTCTGCAGGGCAATCATCTGCCTGTGGCTGAAACAGAAGACTTCACACCAAGGGAAGCTGGTGTGCAAACGCAAATGTGTAATAGCTGAGGAAGCAGAAAATGCAAACTGTAATGGATCCTCAAAGAAAGTGAGGATTTTATCTTGATAGCATTTACTCTAATTGATACTAAGAATAACAAATTGAATGTGGCACTATTAGCTACCTATCATGGGACCTAGTCAGTAGCTCCTGTTTTTCATGTAAAAATTAAAAATCCATAAAGTTTGGATTTATAGTTGACTTAATGTCATGAAATAATTTACACAAAAACAAAGAGTGTGTATATGGTACAGTTACATTAAATGTATATAAGAGAAATATGGTTTATCAAATATAAATTCAAGAATCTCAAGATGTTAATAATTTTGCTTAGGAGGTATTTAGGGCTCACTGTAATATCAGCTACTTTAGAGCAATGTGGAATAAAGCATGCTTCAGATGACAATTAAGAATCAGCAGGACTCAAGAGCTTTTATGCCATTCTGCGTTTTATGTGTTTACAAAGCTGCAACCTATTGGCATTTAATTCCGTATTTACTGTCTCTTGTGTGTCATTGCACAGCAGGACATGGAATGAGCAATAAACATGCTATCCTAAGTATTGTACTGAATGGAAATTTAATTAAATCACAAGTTTTAAAAGATTTCCATTCTGTGTCACCCTTGGGTTTGACATCTTCAGTTCATATATTCATTTTCCCGATTTATCCACTTTGTGTTACAAAATATACTAAAGCAGTTTGATATAATATTAAAGCTTTGGGAGAATAAAATGCTTATTCTGAATCTATTAGTATGTTAGAAAAGGTTATTTAATCTTGCTGCCTTGAAATGTTGGGTAAATACACAATTTAATATGCTAATTAACTAGTTTACTCATAAGCATAGTAAAATTGCATTGAAGAATATGAAAGAAATGATATCAATACTTCATTTAAATTTAATTCTGTACATGAATACTTTTAATTCTTACATGAACACACATAATCAAATTATGCTTTCTACTGTCTTAAGAAGAAATTAGTTTTTATAGTGGTAATCCATAATATAATTTATATAGTTGTCAGTGATTGATTTACTTTAATAAATCATTTCTTATACAGGAATAAAATAAAGAAACTTATTCACCTAGAGTTGCATGAGTGAAATCAAATTATAGCTATTGTAAGTGCCTAGTTTTTTCAGGCATTTTAGAATTATCCAGGGGTAAAAGTGAAAAGAGGAGAGGGTAAGGATATATTCTTGAAATTTGTTCACTTTGAAGTATGGTGTGTAGAATTTCATTTGATAATAGGGATAATAAATGATATGACACAGGAAAGCTTGAATATAAAGTATTTATAAAAACAGAATGATTCATAATTATTCTAGTTGACAAAATCTAAACAGATACTCACATACTGAAAGCAGTTATAGATAAATGAAGCAAGAGCTTAAGTTCAAGAAATTCAACTCTAGCAGGAAGAGAAATATAACTTTTACTTAAATTAGTTGCAAATCAGAGAGATATATTTGTTAGGGTTTTAACGCATTTTTAGTGACTAATTTTGATAAATTACAATGTAGTAAAATATGGACCTGCAGAGGCAGGATAATCAGCATTCTAAATTAGTTTTGTGTCTTTGGGCCACAAGTTACCAAACGTCTGAGGAAGACTGTAGACAAGTGAGTTTCGAAAATATTAACGGAAAGTCCATGACGTGAACAACTCAAATGTGTTAAAGTCTGTATTATTCTGAATACGATTGAAATTTTTCCCTGTGGACTTCTCACCAGATGTGGATCTTTCCTCTGTCTGGTGTAACCACGCTGTGCACACTACCCAGGTTTTACTCCGCTAGTATCCATCACGGTTATCAGACTGACCTTCATGTAAAAGTGCTCGTGTTCATGGAACCCTTATTTTTCTTCATAATGCTCAAAAGCATACAAGTAGTAATACTGGTAGTTTAGATATGCCAAAGAGGAGCTTTAATGAACAGGTGAAAGTTCTCAAGTAGACAAGGAAGGGAAATATTTACATTTGATAAATGACACACTCTAACATGTTTAGAAAAAATACTTTGAAACATATTTATGAAATTTATGATGAAATCTTACATAAATAAATTCACAGTAGTGTTTAATAGTTTTGTACTGGTGTCTAACATTTTCCTCAGGCATCGTCTTGGCTTGAGACACCTATATCTTTATGCCTTAAATGAAGAAAGTGCTTTTGTGATTTCTGCAGAATACTACCAAGAGACCAAAATACCTGTGCAGTTCTGCATGACACCAAACAGGTCAATGACTGCTCCGGTTGACTGGGAGGGAGAAAGGACGAGACTGCTCACTCTGAGGAGTTAGAGCAGCTTGAAGTCAGGATGGGTATTTATTTATTTTTTTATTTATTCATGTTTTGCCAACGCTCTCAGAAATGGGCCTTACAGGAAGGCAAGGAAGCTCCTAAGGGAACAATCAGATAAAAGTTAATTATTCAACTAACCTGGCACTTGCCTTGCCTGCCTGGCTACATAAAACAAACATCTGTGCTCAGCAGAACTCTATGCTTTTGTTGTTTTTCAATAAATCTAGGGGTTTGAGTCAATTTAGGTCTGAACTACACTCTAGTGAAATCCCCTGAACCCCAGCAAAGATAATGTCTGTCTTCTTCATTCATCTCCATCAGGGTTTGTGGCCCAAACGTGGTAAATACCAGTTCATCTAAGATTCTTCATCGTTTCTTTTAGAATGAAAGAAATTACTGAGATTTTCAAGACTATTTGTTACAAAATTTATTTTATTTTAACATACTATGTGTCTCCTTTTACTGTCAGAAAACTAAGATGATTGTCTTTGAAGTGCTATTTTGTGTCAGAGTTTTTAAATTATCTATGTCCTATGTGAATATCCAAGATGCAAGCTATGTGTTCACCAATTAGGAATAATAAGGGGACACTCTCACTAGAGTGAAAGATAAAACTTTAAAGTTTCTCAGTATTTACAGAATAAATTTTCCCCATACACATCTGCTTATTCAACTAGCTCACTTCACTACTCTGTTTAGGAGTAAAGAAAGACTAGATAAAAAATAACTATAATTGTGTGGAGAACACCCAGAAGCATCTGACCTTTAAAAAGGGGGCAATTCTATCTTTGGAATGTAAGGAAATCAAGTGTATTTGAACATTTGTTTGTTCGTTTGTTTCATTTCAACTTTTTGAGACAGGGTCTTTCTTTGTAGTGCAGGCTGGTCTTGAAATCAGTTATATTATAGCCCAGGATGTTCTCAAACTCAGGGCAATTCTCTGGCCTTGGCCTCCCGAGAGATGGGATTACAGGCACGCACCCACACACTCGGTGTATGTGAACATTTTTGATCAGTTATCTTATTGCTCATTTTTTCTCATACTAATTTTTCATATGAAAATCTGACAGTTTAGAAGAAGATTATTTTTAAAGAAAAACATGAAATTAATTTGATTTCCAGCTGTGAATAGATGTAGGAAAAAGCAAGATCTTTGGTAATACTCTCCAATATATGTGCTGCAACAAAAATAAAATAAACTATATAAGCATATGAAAACATAAGCCATCATCAAAAATCTCATGAATATTCAAGTACTTTCAGTTTCTTTAACACTTATCATTTAAGAATATGTTTTCATTCATTATATAATATATTAAGCCTGATTTATGTATTATGTGTCACATACAATACACAACAAAATAAGTTAATTTATAATAGATAAATGAAAATTAGAAATATAACTAAATAAATATATAGGACACAAAAAGATCAAGGGGACAATTTTATGACAGTATAATTAATTTGCTGTTCATATTCCAACCCTAACTAGATGATTAGATGGAATACAAGATAGACAACTACAGTACTATTTATGACACATCCTAAAACTTTAACAAGCTCTCAAACTAGTGGGAAAGTAGGAAAATAAATTTAAGCTTGATATTTGTTAGTTATCAAGCCTCTTTGTTCAAATGTTGGTAAGTCCATCAAATTGTTACCTAAATTAAATTTAACTTGAACGCACAGGCTTTGTAGGTCAGTTTTGCCTACTTACCATTTTAGAAATCACTTCCAAGTTTTCAAAATTTAAACTAACATATTTAGAATATTTTTGCTAGTTCTCTATTCTTCTAAGACTAACACTTCTGTTAACATTTAAAGTATGATATTTTAAAATGTATTCATGGCTCCAGTTTACACAAAGCAGATGCACAGCTGTCTCATAAACATAAATATATCAATAACAGTAGTGCTTTATTCTAACACTCTCAGTTTAAAATATTTAACAAAGAAAAAATGCTTAAATATCAAAGCCAAGTGTTGTTTCTCTGACACTGATGCTGTACATGAAGGAAACTGTCAACTATTATGCTGTGAATGCAATAAACATTTTTTCAGCATTGTCTGAACTGAATTATTTTGTACACAATAACATAGGCCATCATTCTACATCACATATATGTATTATACATTCATATACATATACATATGCTAGTCTGGTATTGTGCTTAATATTTCAGCAATGCAAATAGAATAAATCAAATAGAGTTAAAATAACCAAAACCTTGAATTTTTTATGAAGAAAATCTGTTCATAAGCATAATTCTTCCAGTATGAAATTAACAAGATTAAATCAAATCAGCAAAACTTCATAGAATTC
The DNA here is from genome assembly GCA_004027295.1 of Dolichotis patagonum. NCBI lineage: Eukaryota > Metazoa > Chordata > Mammalia > Rodentia > Caviidae > Dolichotis > Dolichotis patagonum. The sequence goes on along the minus strand of PVJX010007999.1, from coordinate 59,483 downwards.
AAATTTTACTTGGTTGTGTTGACATAGAACTTTGAATACAGGAATCTTCAGCAACTTAAATAACAGCCATAACAATAATATTTACTCTAAATTGAGCACTTGTTATGTGCAATCTTATTAAATATCTACAACAAAATGCAAAGTATATGATATATTTTTAGGAAAAATAACTTCTGAGGTTTGAAAAGATCAGACAATTAGTTTAAACTCAGCAATTTCAACAGAGGCAAGGCTAAAATAATTTATCACACATCCTTATGAACATTAAGTATATGCTTTTAACCACTGTTTTTACTTTATGTAACATTGTATATGAATACTGATAGAATGACTTATTTTCCTTTATAGTCATGAGTACAACCTTTTATAACTCAGTGTTTTACTAGAGAAACACATATGAAACAACATACACAAATGTATAAAAATTGCTGAACCACAGCTGGAGTTTTAGCTCACCTGGCAAGTGCAAGGTTGTCAGTTCGACCCACAGTACCAAAAAAAAAAAAAAAAAAAAAAAAAAAAAAAAAAGAATTGCTAAACTGATATAGTTAAACATCTCTTAATTCAATGCCTCAAGTTGACACATCAATCATCACAAGCCGATAATTTGTTGGTAGAAAAATCTGCAGTTTTCCAAGTATTACTCGTTACTTTTGAAGTCTGTGCCAATTGCTTTGACACAGGTTTTTCAATTTATGAAAAACAAAACACAAAAAGAGAATAATACTTAATATTATAATTAAAAGATTCTTTAACAAGAGTGGATATCTTGGTTTAATTTTTAAATTTTGTTTTCAAAAATTGCTGTTTTTATATTTTGTTTTCAAAAATTTATAGTACACTGTAATTAGCAACCTATGAATACTTTATTCTCGAATTTCTATTTTTTAAATTCACAAGCATGTATTAATAGTACAAATTAATGGAGTAAAATGTGATATTTTTATACTAGCATTTAAAATTCACTGATTAAACTTAACCTCCCTTTATTCACTATCTTTCATTTTCCTTATCTGTATTAGTCATTATTTTATTTTAGTGAAAATTTTACATTATTTTAACCTCCACATGGAGCAAATATATGACACTTGAATTTCTGGTTTACTTTACTTAACCGTAGTGTCTTCTAATACAATCCATTTTACTGCAAATAACAGGTTTTTAATCTTATTTATAGGTGAATAATATTCTTCCATATAAATACCACAAATTCTTTACCAATTAATGGGCACCTAGGATGATTTCATATCTTAGCATTTAAATAGTGCTGTAACAAAAATGAGGTCACAGGTATCATTTGGTATGTGGATTTCATTCTTTATATACATACCCCAAAATGGAATCGCTGTATCATATATGCAGTTGATCTATTTTTAGTTTAACGAAGAACCTCCATATGGTTCTCCATTTGGCTCTACTAATTTACATTCCCACCAACACTGCAAAATTCCATCTTCTCTGCATTTTCCCAAACTGAACTAAACATCCACGCAATTACTTTCCAAGGAGGCATAGAAATATTAAAGGCAAAATCAGTTAAAGAAACAAATTTAAATCATTTTAAAGATGTTAATTTTATAATACTTTTTCTTAATTTCTTGCAGATTATACTTTGGATTTCTGTTTTAGGAATGTTGCTCTTGCTTAATATTATTGCTTACATTGAGTAATGTGTAATATTAAAATTGGCATTGCTGTTTAAGGGATGAAAGACTTAATACATCATAATGTGCAAGTTGACAAATAATTACAGAAAGCTGAAAAACTACCCATGTAAATTCATAGAAATCTTGTATTCCTGACACTGCCATGTATGATAATTTCAAAAATTCTTCATATGAATTCACTATCATGGTCATCTTATCCTTCACTTGAACATGGACAATAACATGTTGTGGCTCCCACATTTTGTTTCTTGTTATTTTAACCTCTATTCATCATTTCTCCATCGTTTATCTTTTTTCTAAGTATTTTTCTTAATTAATTCACACTATAGAAAGATTTAATAAATTTTACATTTTTTTAAATTTACTAACATCAAAATTTTAATAATTATACTACACTGATTTTGCCAATTCAAATTTGATTTAAATTTATGAGTCTGTATTACCTCTTAATTTTTATACTGTTAAGCAGAGAAAGCAAAAGTCACCTTGCAAAAGTGGACTGTATTAAAATCACATACAAAATCACTCTAATCCATTCTCCAAGTTTCCGCAGGATTCTGGTTAGATGTTTTGCCCAGATCAGATGAAATCTAACATTCATACATCAAAAAATATTTATATAATTTAGATAAATATGTATTATGTTTTAAGGGCAGAAGTGACGTGGAGTTTATAGGTAACTAAATGACATTAATTCTGAGTTCCATTTAAACAATACATTTTTTGGCCACTATGCTGGCTTTTTCCCAGTGATGTATTCTCACCCTGAAGAATGTACTTTTTTACTTACTTTTAGTTGGTGAAATTCACACTTGAGAGCATTTTTTTTCTTTTCATATCATTAATGAATATAAGTGATATTCATTAACTCAATACCATTTTCATCTACCTTGATCAATCCTTTGTTCAGTACGGAAGAGCCTATAAGCCAACTTTGAAAGGAGATGCTAACACTCACAGAACATGGTAACACATTTTGGAGCAGTGGCCAGGAACTGAAATTCAGGTAATTTAGAAAGGTGCCCAATGGCCTGAGCAGAACATAGGAATAGCCAGGAAGGATCAGTTTAAGACGCTATCCCAAGGTGAACCATGGAAGTCACCGTGAAGAGACCCCAGCAGATCCCAAAGATCTCATCATTAGGCTGTATCCTTGAACACTGGGAACAGTTTGACCTTCCCAATCTGAAACAGGAACAACTTATCCACTACTGCAATCTCGTTTGGCTCCAATTTGAATCAAGGAATGGTGCGAGGTGGATAGCGGATTGCAGTTTAAATTATAATACTGTTTTTCATAAGATCACTTTTGCAAAGGGCAAGAAAAATGGTGTGAACCCCTTTTTTACAGGTTTTCACAGCCTTTCATCTCTAGAAAGACTCAAAATCATGGTATTTAGAGGGATCCCTGAGTAAGATGAGGTTTATATCATTGATGATTCTGCTCTCAGATCTCCATCTGTCTCTCAGGGTCACGTAGGTCTCTCCCAGCTGTTTAATGAAGACAGGCACACTGGGAGACCTCCTAGACTTCCTCTTTATAAGCCTCAGGGAATCAGTCCTCCTCCCTTCAAGTGACTCTAGTATTTGTTGCCTACCCTCATGGCCCTGTGGCTGACAGAGAAGTGCTTCTGGAGGGTCTACCTGCCAGTGGAGAGCACTTATCCTACAGTACACTGCAGGCCTGGCAAATGACTAAAATTCAAAATTAAAAGCAAAGTTTTACTTAAAATTTGCAATTTCTGTAGTATAGTCAAGTTAAAAAACTGTAAGTCAAACCATTATAATTTATTTTCTCTGCATGTATATGCACATATGTCATATTTATATGAAAATATAAACAAGTATATGTATCATAGATATGATACATACATATACATGTATATACCTGTCTTATTAATTTTACCTTAAATAATGGTTCCTATATGCAATATAGAGTAGGAAAATTTTAAATTTTGTAACATTAAAAGAAATGAGCTCATCTGCCTATTGTAAAAATTAAAGTAGTGTAAGGAGCAGTTTAAACTGGACATTGATCAATGGGGACATTGATCAATCGGACAATGGGGGCAAGGAAGCCTGGCTGGAGAAACATGAGTGCCCCAGTCAGACAGGTGTTCCAATCCTAAGAACTCCAAACCTGTAGGTTGCCATGGATTCAGATTACTGGGCAATGTGGTGTCATATGACACTAATTTGCTAATGTTTATATAAATGTGCCACAGTGGTTGAGCAGTTCATTTCCTCTTGTGGAGAGAAGACTCCCCCTGTCCTCAGCTTTCATCTCTTTTTAAAAATTTTCCCATCCTCTTGCTGTTATTCACCCTGGGAACTCCAAGAGCTGTGCTAGTATATGGCATGTGGTGACCAAACAGGGAGTGGGGTAAGAAGAAATAGTGTGTGAGGGAATACTTCTCATTGTTCACACTAAAAGGGAAGAAGTGCGTTGATAGCACCAATATTCATCACAAGAGTGTATCGATATTGACGTCATCAGGGGTTAAACTTGGGGTAAAAAAAAAATGGTTTCACTAGGGCCAGAAATAATTAACAAGCTCACGAGAGACTAAAAGGAAAGATGTACATTGGTTTTACCAATTGTTAATCATGGGGCAAATAGAATCTCAAGAATCACAAATGTTTATGGATCTGTTCATTGTTTACTGTCAGGAAGCAGAGTCATTTTCTCTTTCTCCCTTGCAATTGGCATTAAAAGAAGCCAGATGGGTGGGGAAGTCCACAGAGGATTTTCAGCATGTTTACCCTGTTATTACACTTCAAGTTCCCAATAACCTGAGACAACTTATACATCTTCATGAAGCTGTAACCTATAAGTCGCAAAAATAATTGAAACAAGCCACTGCTACCTATGGCCCTACAACCCCTTTCACCTTGAATTTAGTAGAACTTCTAGGAGAACAATTATGGCCCCAAATGATTGGAAATGGATAGCTAAAGCATGTTTAAATCCAGGATATTATTTGTTGTGGAAAGAAATTTTTTTCAAATTATGCACAGATCAGGCCACATGTGATGCTTTTCATGCCATAGCCATTGCAAAAGATATGCAGAAGGCGCCTTTGCTACCACAATGATCAATTTGCCATTGATTTGCAAAGTAAAATGGTTGCTACAAGTGTTTGGAGGGAACTTCTTTCAAAGAGTGAAACATGCCTTGATTTAACTTCCATTCATCAGGGTCCTGATGAAACTTTTCAAGTTTTTGTGGCATGCTTATTACAGGCTGGTGAGAGGATTATAAGCAACATAGAGGTTAACAAGTTAGACATTCAATTTTTATAATCTTTGACACGAGAAAACATAATGGAGAGACATGGCACTTAGTCTTCCTCCAGATTTATATTAACTCCTGAAATGAGACACCAGGTTATTGCTACTGTGGTTTATGGACATTTATTTCAGGAAATAATGGGACTTCTTCTAGGCCATAGCAGTCTCATTGTAAAGGATCTCCAGGTTTGTTAGCTTTATTGATGTTGATTATATGGGGAAAATCAAGGTTATGATCCAACCCACTCAAAGCACTGCTCAAATCATGGTCATTCTTCCTTTGACAAGAATTAGAAATCTCTAAGGAAAGGGTTTGGGGCTTCCAATACATATTGGTTTCAACAGATTTAGCAGAATCATCTTGAGATGAAATTGATTATTGAAAGAAAAATATTAAAGGGCTTTTAGACACAAGCACATATGTTTCAGTTAATGCCCAACATTGTTGGCCTGAAGCATGGACTCTAGATGTGGCAATTACATATCTATAGAGGCTGGGCAATGTTTCTCACCATTGCGGAATGGCTATATTGCTAACCTGGAGGGATGCAAAGGCCATTCTGGGTATTTTTCACTTTATGCCCTCCACCATATACTAGTCAATATATGAGGTCATGACATATTAAAAGATATAGGGGAATTTTTAGTTAGTCCTAACTTTTGGTCATTCATCAGATGTAACAAGGTTTCCTTCCCACTCAAGGGCTTGGTATAAACATTCAAGGAAGAAAATAAAATCTCTTTCAGTTATTCTAAAATGGGACCATTTTAGTATAGGCTATTTTCAGGAGGGACCTTGATTTCTCCTCTGACCACTGGAATGGCATCAAAGATAACTTAGATGTCTGATGACCCTGTTTGGATTGACAGTGGTCCCCCACTCAGGGGACGATCATAGCAGCTCATACGCTGGTTAGTGAATAGATGATAGTGAGGCACCTAGAACACTCTGATAGCCCTTGAACACTCCAATTTTCATTAAAAAAAAGTCAAGAAGGTGGAGATTACTACAGGGTTTGTGGGCAGTTAATCAAACCATGGAACTTATGGGAGTACATTTCAACCAGGTTTGTCCATTCTGTGACAGTTCTTTTACATTTTTCCCTCATGGTAATTGATTTAAAAGAATAGTTTTGTTTTTTTTTTTTTTTTTTTACTACCCCTCTCCAACCTTAAGATAAAAAATGTTTTGCCTTTAGTTTACCCTCCAGTAATCAATCCCTATGCACTGACTGCAGTGGTGTTGTCTGCCACAGGTATGGCAAACAGTGCAAACCTGCTTCAAGAGTTTGGGGCTGCAGCCATTTTATCGGCCCATCAGTTTTATCAGGCTCCTTGTCTTATCCCTGACACAGGTGATGTTATTCTAGCACATGAACCCTTACACCCAGTGTTCATCAATTTAGAGAATGTCTTTCATAATGCAGAAGCAGTGGACCCAAAAAGGTACAAACTATGGCACCTTTTTCATAGTTATGTCACTGTATCCTACAAAGACGTATTATGCCCCAAGCTGTTCAGATCCAGGTTAATCCTCTTGTGACCCTAACTAGTTTTTGGATTTTACTTGTTAATATTAATAGGCTCTGGCCAGTTCTTAAACTAACAACTCATGATTTAGACCCTCTCTTAGACATTCTCAAGCCACCAGCTCCCCAAAAGCACTTATACCAGAGGCCAAAACTGCATTAGATAAAGTTAATCTGGCTCTCACAAATGCTCGGCTCTCTATAGTTGACCCATCTTTGCCAATATTTTTATTTTCCCAAGTCAACATATAACCATTAGGGTCCTTTGGCAGTCTCATGGTGCTTTACAATGGCTATGTATGCCACATGCTCTGTATAAAACTATTATTCTCTTTTATGGTGCTGTGCCAGAACTGGCTGCATGTGGTCAACCACACGCTGTTCAGCTCTTTGGTCATAAGGTGCAAATATTACTTGTTACCATTTCTTTGGTTCAACAACAGTGGTTACGGCAATTTTCATCCTCTTGGCAACCCACACTGACTAACTTTTCTGGTGTTATTGATTGCCACTAACCTTCAGAAAAAATAATTTGTTTCTCTCACAATCTTTGTCTTTCCTTCAAATATAAATTTGGTCCTCATAGCTTGCTATGGGGAGGTGTCTTCGTTTTCACAGATGGGTCATCTTCCATCTGGAGAGCTCGTGCAATGGCTTTGTCTTCTATAATACAGGATACAGGTTGCTCTTCTTCACAAATGACTGAATTACAAGTTCTCATATGGGTCTTGCAAGAGTATTCATTCACTCCCATCAACCTCTTTTTAAACAATGCTTGTGTCTGCAGTGTGATACAACACACTGAAACTGCCACTTCTTGACACACTGGTCAAGAAGATACTTTTCATTTTTTTCCACATCCTCAAATTTGTTATCCAGTCATACCATGTTCCTTATTTTATCCATCATTTACACCTCTATTCCCACTTTCCAGGGTCTCTCACTGAGGAAAACACTGCTACACAGACCACTGTCTGCTGTCACTGTTACGCCTTCAGATACAATTTAACAGGCTTTTGCCTCCCATGCCACCTTTCATCAAATTCCTTCTGCCTTAGACAAACAGCTTCATTTAATGCAAAAAAGGTCTTGACAAGTTGTTAAACAATGTTCCTCTGCATAATGCATCTTCCCTCACTTTCTGTGGGGCCAGTCCCTGAGGGTTACATGCCAATCATCTCTCACTCATGTTCTTGAAATTGGCTCCTTATGCTGAGTCCACATTTCAGTGGGCATTTCCTCAAAGTTTATTTTTGCTTGTGCCCACACTGGTGAAGTGCCTAAACATATCATTGCTCATTGATTGCATATCTGTAATACTTTTAATGCCTGCGGACACTTAAGACTGACTAAAGCCGAGCATATACAAATGCTGCTTTCCAAATATTTTGTGAAATGTTTCATGTTTTCTCTTACTGTGAGAATTCCTTATATCCTTCAAGGTCAAGAAATTGTTGTAGGTACTCACCATGAAATCAAAATTCAATTACAAAAACAAAAAGCAGAATTCTTTCCTACAAAGATTATACCTCATAAGAGACTTCACTTGGTAGTACATACTATTAACTTTTCAAATTATGATAAAAATGGAACTACAGCCTCCATCAGAAAGACAATGCAACCAGGTAATAGAGAAAAAGGCTATGAAGAGTCCTTTGTAAAGATCTCCATACTGAACAAGGGAAGACACCCAGTCTGCTACTTATGTAGCATAGAAGGAATGCTTGTGTTTTCCAGAGAATGCTGAATGGCCTATCTGGCTGACCAGAATGTGTAATCTGACTGTATCATGGACCCAGACCCAGAGAAGGAGTTGATTCCTACTCCTAAGAAACTGATACTCAGTCCTATGACATTGATGCCTCAGAGATGATGTCACAGCTAACATATAAGGATGGGACTAGACTCTACCTGGAGCCAATTAAAGGAATTAACCAGGATGATCAGGACATGGTAACCAAAAATTGGAATCAAAGGTCTGAGTAAGTGACTGACTCAATTGGATAAATGACCTGAAATCTATGTGAAAGAATGGGACACCTAAGTTACCAATGTCCATAGGACAAAATAAAACACAAAAATATGTATTAATTATAATTAAATGATTTTGTTCCTTTGAAATTCTTCTTGCAAGAGGTCACTGGTATGTGAACTACAATAAAATCTGTATATTCTGTTCATAATTATAACTTCTAACTTGTAAAATGTTACTATGATTCAATTTGGTCAAAAATATATTTGAGTGCAGTCTAATTTTTTAATATATTTGTTTGACCAGTCAGTTAAACTGTGTACTTGTTTCTTTGTGTCTCTTATCTATGAACAAGTGTCTTTTATTTGAGCGTAATAATATTTTTTTCTTTTCTTTTGCATTTTTGGATCATTCATTTAAAGTATAATTTGGGTTGTAGATTTAAAAGGCATGCTTCTACTTGGGCTGACATCTTGTCAAAATCATGATAAAATTGGTTATGTAAATGTAATATATATTGTTGTTTATGTATTATGATTTCAGAGTCTTTCATTGTTCAAAAATAATGTGTTAAATGTTGTGATTGAGTCATCACAAAGTAAGTCATCAAAAAATTGTTAAAATATTAAACAAATATTTCTTAAGTTGAGGAGAGATTGTTGGACAGGACTCCAATTGATAAATAACAAAGCAACTACCTGGAGTAACATTACCCAGTTCTTGTTCATGAAGTCACAGTGATCTCCATAGCCTTATAAGAGATAGTCCAATAAATGTTATTAAAAATATATTATTGTGGAACGTTTATGTTAGTCATCAACAAAAAGATTAAGTTTCCCAGGTAATAAGGTTCTTGATTGAAAGATGCTCTGTTACAAAGATTTTCATATGGCTCTGACAATTGATTGTTATTAACCTTATGGTGTATCAAATGTATTCATTCCTCCTGATGTATAGGTCTTCCAAAATATGAAAAATTATAGTGATAGACTTTTCTTTAAGATTCTGACCTCTGCCTTTAACAAAAACTTATTAGATGTACATACCTTTAAAGATCAACAACTTAGGTAAATGTTTCTTATGTAATAGATAGGGATGGTTGACTAAAACAGGTATTTTATATCAAAATGGAAATTCAGGTGTGTTGCAAAATGTTATCATGATTGCCATGCAATAAATTATATATGGATTTGATTTCTAATTTTCTGTGTAAAACACTTAACTACTTGTTAGCATTCTATAGGTATGCAAATGTTAAAACATCAATGGTTGGTAGGAAATCAGGGTTCCATTGTATGGTTTAAGGTATTAGATATTTAGAAAAGATAGTAATGGTAAGTTTAGTACCTCTATTACTTTGAACTGTTATCAAACTTTTTTTTGGATGTTCAATAACTTAGATTTGATGATTAAAAACTAGAAAGATAGACAAACTAAGAGGTCAGCCAATATTTTGGTTCCCAGACTTCTGAGGTCAATAAAGACTCAGGACTTAAAACAGTCTCTGCTGTGACAACCTATGCTCAGTGAGTCCCTGATCTTCTGATCAAGGAGACTGTGGGACCACACATGGAAGTGATCATCTGTGTATAGTGTGTCTAAGTAGAGTCACCAAGTAAGAAAATTCTCCCAAGCTTTTATAGAAGGCAACTTGGACAAGTAATTATTGTAAACCCCAATATCGAGTTCAGTCATCCAAGTATTGTAATCCTCCTTCTAGTTTTCCTCATAATCCAAGAGGTTGTATTTGTAATCTTATCAAGACATCATTGGAACTAGAACTTGCTGGAACGTTCCAGCAAGATAATTCCAGTCTACTACCACCAATGCAACCCACGGCGAGAATAAAAATGCCAAGACACATTCCAAGTTAAAGGCAGCGAAGAGGTCCTAAATCCAGTCCCCATGAGGACATGTGGACAAAGGCTTTGACTGTTGGCCTCTCTCAGCATTTATTATCTTTTGAAGAAAAGGGGGTGGCTCAGGGATGAGGGACAGTGAGGATGGCAGGGAATTATGTGAGTAGCTTGACCTGGCTGGCCAGGTGCAAGATTGGCATCGCTGAGTTTTTCAAAATGGCTATACAATTTAATCTTTCTACCAACAATGTAAACACAATCTATTTTTTCCATATCATTACCAAAATTGTCAACTTGTTTTTTGATAAGTCATCTTAACAGATGTGTAGTGATATTTTATTGTAATTTGATTTGCTGCTTTTTGATGAGTGGTAATAGTGTGTATTGAGTCCTTTTCCATAAGCAAGTTAAGGGTTTGTATATCTTATTATGAGAAGTACCAAGTTGTTACTCTATTTTTAAATCTGGTTTGCTTGTAAATGTAGAGTTGATTGAATTCTTTGTTCTTTTCACTTGTTGGGGTACATAGTTTTCAAATGCCTTCTGCCTCACCATAGATTATTTTTTTAACTTTTAATGTTTCCTTGTTGTGCAATAAATTTTTGTTTTTATGGAGTCTAAGTTATCTGTGTGTATTTTTGATTCTTATGTTTTTGGCACCATATCCAAAGATAATCACCTAGAACAAGATCAAAAGAGTTTTCTGTATGTTGTCCTCCAGTAATTTTGTTTTCAAATCTTCCATTTAGTTCTTTATTTTGAAGTTTTGCTTATGTGTGTATTTTTTTAAAACAAGCTGGCTAGATTGGCCTCAAACTCAGAGTGCTCCTTCTCCCTCAGCCTCCCAAGAGGATTTTTTGGAAGTAGTGTTACATTAAATTGGACAATCACTTTTTTTAGTTACATTCCTGTTGATAAAAATCAAGTTGTCCTAATTGGATTTAGGGTGTTCAAACACTCTACGGAGTATATACAAACCATTTTTTACCGTTTTTTACATGATTTTCTACATGCTGCCATTGTCTCTCCCTATAAGCTAAATTTTATCATTTTCAATACTAAAATGTGACTTCCTACTGACTTTTCTCTAATTCCTCTTTTGGAATACCTTTCTCTTGTCCTTCTTAGACTGAATAATAAAAACTGATGAGTACTTTGTCATGAGATTTTTTTCTTTATCAGAACTATCCTTAGTACCTACCAATCAAAAAATGTTTTAGAAACTCATTGAAACTAGCTCTGATTTACACATATTTCTACATGCATTATTTCATGCATAATAGATGAGTTAAAAGAAAGAAAAAATATTGAAAAATAAAGTCTTATGAAATTATTGTTTTTCATATGATTGACATAATGACATAATTGAAATAATGATACTACATTCATTAACTACTTACGAATGAAAGGATTTATGACAGTGTTAACACTTCATTGTTGTAACAGAACACTTGGGAATGCCAGCTTCAAGAAAGAAGGTTTTCATCAGGCTCCTGATTTCGGAGCTCTCCGTACATCTTCAACTGGTTCTACTTCTGTGGGTCTGAGGTGCAGCTGAACGTCACGGTGAAAGGGTGCTGCAGAGCAAAGCTGCTTACTTCATGACACCTAAGAAGTGGAGATAGCCGCAAAATCAGATTGGAACTGCATAGCTGGGGACCAAATATATTCTCCAAGATCATGTCTCCATGACTCCCTCCAAATAGGCCCCATCTTGCAAGTTTCCATTAAATACCAATAATATCATCAAATTATGATTTCATAATGGATGCAGATGGAACCCTCATGATGCAATCACCTTCCAATAGACCAACTCTTTGAACAGATGAGACTTTAGCGGAAGTTTTAAATTTAAGCTGTAACACTACCAACAGGCCAAAATTGGAAGAAAAGTTTTTAAAATTATTTAATTACATAGCAGATGTATTAATATAAACAATGATAAATTTAATTCAAATTAAAATAATTTTTGAGACAGGGCTTTGCTGTGTAGCTCTGGCTGGACTTGAATTCACTGTACACTCCAGACTGGCTTCGAATTCACTGAAATTCTCTTGTTTCAGCCTCTCCAGTGCTGGGATTACAGGTGTACCAATCAGCAGATCAAAAAATCTTAAATCAAATCTCAAGATTCTTATGTATTAAATTTCACAGACATATATGATCAAAAACTAGGAACGTGCATTACCAAGTCACAAAACACCTGTTCTCTGAAGTTTACACGTGGAGTTCAGGCTAACTATAGGACCCACTTCAGCTGCTCCACAAGGACTCCGGGAGTGACCGACCTCCATATGTGGTCTTAGTTCAGTGGATGTTTAATAGTTACAGTTAAGAAACTCTTGAATTAGAATGAGATAGAACTATTCTTCAACAGTTCAAACACCTGTAAGCAGATTATCCTCAACATATTAGTGGTTCTTCCAAGTTTAATTTTATCTGCAGTTATAATTGATTTTACAAGTTTTCCCAATTCCCCACTGATGTAATTGCCATCTGGAGATGCCACATATACTTACAATATTATCTCTGTTAAATAAGTATTTGCAAAATGTGAAGAGCTGAAATATTTCATAGGTTAATATATACACTAAATATAAATAACAACCTTTAATAATCTAGTCATCTTCATCTGGAGTGAAACATGTTCAAATATCTAGTATAATTAAAATAATAACTAATTTTCATAATCTTAATTCTAATAAGCAACTAACATTTGTAAATTATAACTGCAATAATTTTTCTTAAACTAAACTAGTAATTTTCTATACTAAATTTTAAGGGTATGATATAATTTTTTTCATTCTTATAGTTACATATTTTTTAACAATAATACTTGCTATATACATACTTGCATTTATGCTTTCTACATAGACATCTTAGATTAGTGATAAGCAACACATTTCAACTTTAAAGAAATTTTGAAGGGAAAGGTCACGGAGTCATAAAATTACCAGACAGTCATCAGTTTTATCTTTAGGTTTGACAAGTTACCACAAATGTTAAATCTTAGTGGAGCAGAAAAGTTATGTTTTCAAAATTCATTTTTAAAAAATTTCTACATAGTAAGAAGTCACTTGAGGCCTGTGTTTGAATTGTTTGTGAATATTTAATAATCATGGGGCTGCACTAAAATTCATGGAAGAAAAAAGTATACTCAAAGCAACTATCTACTATAGATTAGATCTCTGTTTACATAATTTCATATGAAAATCAGTACCAGGATAAATCTTTTTTTAAATTTTTTAAAATTTTATTTAAAGAGAAAAAAAACCAGAATAAAGGATAGCAACAATACAGAATTCCAAGGAAAAAAGGAAAAGAACAACAGAAAAAAAAAACCTAAGAAATTATTACTTGACAAATTACATACTGACTTCTTGGAAATAGTTGTTCAAATTACAAAGATAAAACATGTAAAGTAGACATTCAAACAGTGAGACTGTTAACAGTTCTGCTCTACGATCTGACAAAAACAGCAATATGGTCATCTATCTTACCCATTCAAATATACATGCAATTATATCAAAAGGGTAAAATTAAACACAACAAAACAAAACAAAGTGGATCACAAGAAAGCAATGTAAGAGACAAAAATTTCAAAACTAGGCAATCTGAGATATTCACTCTCTAACGTATTGACTCTTGTTTTCTTCTAAATAGCTGTCCATATTGTCACATACTGCGAATTCACATGAAACAACATAATATGGAATTGATCTAAGCAGGACAAGGAGGGAATTTCAGGTCTTCAAGACCAGACAATAGGGAAGCCAAGAATGGCTGTCATAGTGTCTCTCATTCTCCTAAAAACAGCTGTCCATAACTTCATGTGTGTTGAACTTAAACAAAACAACACAAGCTAAAATCACTTTGAACAAAGAATGATAATTTTGCTGGATTACACATCATGACATTATGGACTGAGCACTGGGTACTGTAGTGTCTCTTTTTCTTCGGAGTAGTTGTTCATTTCAACATGTGTTATATAGTTGGTTCTCGTAAACTGTTTATAAGCTCTACACATGCATGAATCTCTAAATGTATAACTATCCTTTCTGTATTAGCAGAAAAAACAAAACAAAGCAAGATAAAACAAAACAATTCCTAGAAAAGCATGAAGCAAAAAAGTCATATAAAACCACAATACAAGGTGATCTACAATGGTTACCATGATGTCTCAGCAGTACATAACAACATAAATAAAAACAAAGCATTGGAGACATTATAAGACTTCAAAAGCAAGTAATAATCAAACCAGAGTGGGTATCTTAGTGAATCTTGTCATCTTTAGTGTAGTTGCCTATACTCTTAGACTTGATGCTATCAATCATAACAGATTTAAATAAAATCAGTCAATACAAAGTAGCAATCTAACAAACCAGATTCAAATAAGATCAGTCATAGTAAGACAGTATAAGTTATAAAGGGCTTCAGATTAAGTTGATAGGAAATTAGGGATGATTACTATAATAAGTCCTCTTATTTTTGGGATAGCTGACCATGTCCTCAAGTCTAGTGTAAGTAGACAAACTGGAAAAGCACATAATCCATCCAAGCAGAGTGATGAGAATAATGTAAATTTTAAATCTTTTTACCCAATTAACAATATCCTCTGCCTCTCTTTTTTTTAGACAATTCCTCCCCTTTCACTCCCACAGGGTGCACTGCTTGTTTTGGGTCCCACTGCCTCCCTACATAGAGCATCTCAATGGACCCTATCTCCTGATCTACTCTGCCTGTATTTCTCTCTGTTAATATTTCAAGGCCATCTATACTAGAGATTACAGCCAATCTTCTCTGCCTTATTTCTGCTATTCTGTTTTTTCTGCCATTGGTTTTCCATTTTTCTGTTCCACTCCACTGTCTGCCCTGTTCACTGAGGCCTCTCTGCCACTGTTCCTGAAATGCTCGTATTCTTGTTCTCTCTCTCTCTAAAATGTCCTTCAGTATTTTTTGTAGGGTTGGATTGGTGGTCACAAATTCTCCAAGTTCCTGTTTGTCATGGAAGCATCTTGTTTCTCCATTAATTTCTAGAGAGAGTTTTGCAGGATACATCAATCTGGGCTGGAGGTTGTTCTCCTTCAGGGCTTGAATTACTTCACTCCAAGCTCTTCTTGACCTGATGGTCTGTGTTGAGAAGTCTGCTGTGATTTTGATGGGTTTTCCTTTATAGGCAATCTGTTTCTTTTCTCTGATGGCTTTTAATATTCTGTTCTTATATTGAATTTCTGGGATCTTGATTATTATATGTCTGGGCGTAGCTCTGTTTTGGTTGTAGGTGGCTGGAGTTCTGTATGCTTCATACATCTGCATAGAATTTCCTTTTTCTATGCTTGGGAAAATTTCCTTAATGATTTCTGTGAATAACCTTTGCAATTCCTCTGTTTTGACTCCTGCTTCTTCACTCACATGCTTTATTTGTAAGTTATAGATCCTCTTGTCATCTTCTAGTCTTTGTATCTTTACTGCCTGCTCCCTTGTTATTTTTAAGAGATCTTCCCTTTCATGATCACACATTGCAAGCCTGTGTTCAATTTTTGATAGTCTATCTTTGGTTTCTTTCAAGCAGTTTTGCCTGCTTTCGATGGAGTCTTTAGTTTCCTGATAATCTCTTTGAATCTGCTTCATGAATTCTAGGTTTTATTTGTATTCTTCATTAAACGTTTCTCTCCTTTTGTGTTCCTCCATTCTTCTGTCTGTGTCTTCTTGAGAGGAGCCCAGCTTTTCTTTTATTAATCTACTTATCTCTTCTTTAATTTGAATTAATATTTCAGTTTTGATCCTGCTTAGGAGGTCCTGAAGATATCTGTTTATGTCTGCTACCGCTGTGTTTGATGTTGCATGTTTGCTGCCCTCAGTCTCTTTTGTATTTACCTCTCCTGGATCAATGTCCTTAGGATTGGGGGCTGAAGTTTTTTTCTTATTTCTCCCTCTCGTCATGTTTTTGGTTCCTTCCATAGAAGTGTACAGTGTAATTCCCAGGCCCTTTTCTTGTTGGTTAAGGCTCCTCGGGAGCATGCAGTCTAGGAGCTTCTGCCCTCTGGAGTCTGCTATCAGAGACTGAATTTCAAGTAGTGTGCACTGGCTCCTCCCCTCCGGGCCAGTCAACCTTTGTGAGACTTCACTGCGCCAGTGTGCGCCGAGGTCAGGTAATTAATTTGTAGTGACCCACTGGGTCCTGGCCAAGGGCATGACCCAGTCCAAGTATATTCCACCAATCCGCTCAGCGAGGGGAGCAACCATCCGAAGCCACTTCCTTATGGAGTTAGGGCTGTCCTGCCTAAATCCAACATGTCGTCCAGTTGGTTGCCCCTTTCCCGTGGGAGGGTCTTATTCCCATCACTCACTGCGTGTTCATGCTGGTCCCTGAGAACTGCCGGGCTCCCTCACCTCTGACCTCAGCATGGCTGCGGTGAATTCATGGTGCCTCTGGGTAGATTGTGTGCAGGGCCAGGTCTGGGTGAGCTGCACACAGGGCTGTTCAGCTCCATGCTCCGGCCACTCAAGCCAGTCACATCAGCGCGGTTCAGTTGTCAGTTCAGTCTCAGGCAGGAATTCAGGT
Organism: Dolichotis patagonum; assembly: GCA_004027295.1. Classification (NCBI taxonomy): domain Eukaryota; kingdom Metazoa; phylum Chordata; class Mammalia; order Rodentia; family Caviidae; genus Dolichotis; species Dolichotis patagonum. The sequence goes on along the minus strand of PVJX010007999.1, from coordinate 42,600 downwards.
GGCTCGAGGAGGGCACAGTGCTCACTGATCTTAGTTTCTCTAATGGTAGCCCCAGGACCTCATATTTGAGTGTTTTTTTTCACTTTACTTTCTTCCTGGGTTGAGAAAGTCCATCTCTCTCTCTGTTTGGGTCTCTCTAGGGTGTCCTATTCTGGCATTTAAGCTGTCTCTCTCAGAGAAGGTCCCTCTCCTGCTACCTAAAGGTCCACCATCTTTGGAAACTCCCCAAGATAAATCTTAAAAGCAATGGCAAAGTGTTTTTCATGAATTTTCACTAACATGTAAATCAAAGTGCATAAGGGATACATTGACAATGTGAATAAAAGTCACGAACTGCATGAATCTCATCTTTTAATCAATACGGATGAACATAAAATATTCTAAACATGTAACTGTATACTATGTTAGAAAGTTATAAGTGGTATGGAGTAAAAAGGTGTTAAAAGTAGGAAAAAGACTATGGTGGCATGGTTGCAAATACAAATTAATCAATTCATCAAAAGGTATCATTTGATGTATAACTTATGTTAAAGAACAAGGGGTGCTAATTTCCAGAGAAAAGCATTTTCATCAAAAGAGCCAAATTCTGCAGTTCTATTCAAGATGAGTGTCAGGCGAATTCAGGCTAAGGAGGCCAGTGAGAATGGAGTGGAGTGAGGAAGGTCAATCAGAGCTTTCCTGATGTAGAAATTGAAAGAATTTCAATGAAAATAACCTTCACAACCATTTAATAAAATGAAAAGACAAACATACAGTTATGAAAAGAGAGTAATCATGATCTGATCTATGTACTGAAAGAACTGCAGTTGTGTGGACATAATGTAGGGAAACAATAATGATAAGAGGCTAATTACAGTTAGGTCAAGGTGAGAGATAAGGGAGGACAGTAGTAAAAGTGAAAGCAATGTAGAACTATTCACAACCATCTTGAGGGAGAGTCAAGAGGATTTTGAACTGATTTCATATACAGTATGATACAAAAAGTATAATCATGAACTCCCCATGATTAGTGAAAACATTATGTGCTACATATATTTACTAATAAAAAATAAAATTTTAAAAAGAGCAATTCCAGGATACTACATGTCAAATCCCCTGTTTACAAACTTAACCATATATGCACAATAACTTCACAGAGGCATTTTCCCATTAACTTGAGTCTAATAGACTTTGACAGTCTCATAAATTTTATGTTGCTTTTTTTCTCATAATTTATAGATCTTTTTTATAGTTGGGAGGTTCAGTGAACCCAAAGGTCCACATGTTACAATTGTGGTCTCCACATTATTGTGCCTCAGATGTGTAGAATTGCTGTTCGCAGAACTGAACACATCTATAGTCTAAACAATTTCCCTCCCTGACCAAGCACCTCCATACTTACCTTCTCCATTTAAACACTTGATTATCTTATATACTTATATAAGAAGAATTGTTCAGTACTTATATTTTGTTACTGATATATTTTACTTCACAGAATGCCTCAGGATTCACTCACACTGTAAAATATGACAAGATTTCACTTCCTTTTAAGTTGAGTTATATTCATGTAACATACTTTATTTATCCCTTTATTTTTACAGACATTTGAATCGTTTCACATCTTGGCTGTTGTACATAATGCTTTAGTGAGTATATCTTATAGATCTGGTTTCAATTATTTTGAATATAACTGAAAAAAGGCATAAAAATGAAATAAAAACTTTCACTCTGACAGTTACCAATTTAACAACTGTATTGTAGAAAGCAAAACAACAGCATTCCTAAATCTGGCTACTAGCAACATGGAGATAGTTCTCTCTCTGGTGAATTCCATATTCATATTTCAAATTCTAACTTGATATAATTAATTTTGTGAATGACTCTAATCATTTTTTACTGGTAAACATTATAACTATGTGTTATATTTTAGGTTCACTTTTCTCTATATTAATATTACATCTTTTGTTTAGCAAGATTTGAAAGTAAGGCCTCCTGTTTGTGATACACACAGGATCTCGCTAATTCTACCGTTAAGTACATTTGAGTTGTAGATTAAGTATATGGCTGCTTCCTCCATCCTTCTTCTAACTTCCAGTAAAAAGTATAATATTTTGGTCAACTTTAAATTTTTCTCCAGTTGAATACTGACATAGAGCTGGTTCTAATGAAGGATTAGAACGTGGATTAATCAGCTGATAAACCACCTGGAGAAAAACATCCTTCAGCATGCTTACTTTAAAATAGCAAGAGAATTAGTATTTCACAGATTGATCTCACAGCTCAATAAAGTTGTGGAAACACAATATATACAATAATTTCATCAGAGACACATTTTTTAAATTTTATTATATATTGATTTCATTTTCTTAAATTTTTCCATTAGGCTAAATTTTTATTTCCTCCTTAGAGTTACTTATATGATTATGTATAGTACTTAGGACCTAAGCTCAAACCTATTCTATTGATCTGATGTCTCCTAATGATTTAATTTCCTGATGATTGAGTGTCTAGACAAATATCATTACCCAATAGAAACCTGTAAAAATGTTCATGTAGTTTGTATCTTACAAAGAGACCACCAACAAATGGATGCAATACATACCATATCTTTTTATTGATATCATTCCATCTTTCTTTTTTCTGTGGTCCCAACATATGTTATTTCTTTAATAAAGAGCTAAACAGATTGGGCACTAAAGAAGAGTGACAAGAATTTGACAAGTTATGATTGATCCAGGATTAAAACTCAGGCTTGCTCCGTCAATGTCTGTGGTCATTCCTCTAACTATACAGTGTACAATTTCTTATAAGAAGAAAACATTTGCATTGAATGGCAAAATGTGGTAAAATGTTTTATATATTACCCTGTGAATGTAATCGGAGTTTGAGGTCAAGAGGGTATACCTTTAACCAGTGCATCCGGCAACTTTTATTTAGTGTGGATGGAACATTATTGATTTTTTAGTGGATGATAAAATGATTTCTGTGATAGTAATCTGTAAGGATATTGGAGTTACTCATAAATGAAAATCAGGTAAATACTGCCAATTAACATTGTAGTTGAAATATAATTATCACTCAGTCAATGCAAACTATGACTATGGTAATTTTCATTTTTCATTTTTTTACTATTATAACTAGAGATGTTATTTTTTTCTTATATTAGATTTATTGCTAAATGCTTTTAAACACACACCCATGCACACAGACACACAAACGCACATGCATATGCACATGAACTGCTTATTTCTCTTCCTTGGCCACACTGCTAACTGAACACTAAGTAGCTTTTCCAGGCTTTTCTTTAGGAATGAATGTCATAATATACTGCCATTTGACTTACACTGGATCCAAGCCACTTAATAGTGAACAAGGTTAAGCATCACATATTGTGTGGTTAGTTTTATCCATTTATTTTCCTGATAAATAAAACTGTTTTAAATTTGTTTAAAATTACTTTGTTCTACTGCAGATTTTGAAGCAATATTACAAAAGCCATAGGCAGTGAAGTCAATATGGATCACTCATAATGAGCTTTGATTCTGGAGGCAGGGACATGAGAGATTTTTTAATTTAAATTCTGACATTAAAGGTAGTGAGTGCTTTTATTTGCGATTTCATATGGCTTCACTGAAAAATAAAAATGAATGCTACTCCATCATTTTGGCAGACACTTTAATGCCAGCCATTTAGCTATCTTCCTGAAATGAAATGCTGCCTGACCTTTACTCTTTCCACCAAAAATAAATTGTAAAAGCCCAACAAAAATGTAATTTTCTGGCTTTACAATAGGGGAAGAGAGAGAAAAAAGACTAAGAGTAGAAATTACAGTAGAATAAAGTAGTATAGGTAAGAAAGTGTTTTCAGATATAACTCAGAAAAGCCTTTTTTTTGCCTAACAGCATATCATGTGATAAAATTTAAAGTTTCATATTTTATAAACAGATGTTAGTTTGTTTTCAGAGAAAATCAGAAAGGAACACTGAAAATACTCGTTTTATCAAAGATATCCTATTAAGGCAATTAGCCCATTACTGCAGAGCATTTCAGTGCCATTTCCTGTTGGTTTAAATGTATGGGACCCATAGGTTTTAATACATATCCTGTCTAAGTTCCTAGGGGCCAATTTCTAGAACACACACAGTCACACACATACACACAATGAATAAAACTTTTAAAAAAGTATTTGTCATAAAATTATTTCACTTCTGAAGTAAATAATATAAATAATTTATTATAGAGACATAATTTCTAGAAAAATGGCAATGTTCTTCTGCTTCAAAATATTACTGAGGAGTCAAGTAAAATCATCCACAGTATTTTATAACTTTGACTTAGAATGCCTATATATATATATGTGTGTGTGTGTGTGTGTGTGTGTATTTTAGATGGTTTGAATGACTGGTGAAACAATTTAATTCTTTCTCTTCTCTCACATTGATTCCACTTACTCAATTTAAACTGGGGTACACTGGGAAATTTTTTTGTGAAGAAAACATTCTGCACTGAAGTCATTTTATCTTTATTAAGTAAAATATTTTTAAGTGCCAATACGTTAATTCTTCTTTAAAAGTAAATTAGTCATTTCTCTGAAATAATAATTAAAAGTTAGGAATGATTTCATTTCCAATTATACAAAATTTCTAAATAATTTCTAAATTGGGAACACTTAATTTGTGTGTATGTGTTTGGGGCTGATTTCTAAAATGAATACTATGGTAGCAACAATGAAAAATTGACTCTTAAAGATGAAAAATTCTTAACACATATTCCGATTTTTACATGTGGTTTTAGTACTATAAGCAGATTTAAGTGTACTTTTTCACATTTGGAGAAAAAAGTCTGACACTTGGAGAAATCTGAGCCTGAAAGGGAAATATTTGCATAAAGAACAGTAATGAGGAATGAGCATGCAGCACACACCTGAGATCCCAGCATTCCGGAGCTGAGACAAGGGCATCACTAGAACACTGAGGCCAACTGAGCTACATAGTGGGTTCAAGATCAGCCTAGACTACATAGTGAAAACTTTTCTCAAAAAGAAACAAAAAGACAAACAAAAAAATAATAATGACACTGATTTTTATTCCAATGTTTTGTGAAACATCTTGTAGTACAAGTAACTATATTATTTCTATTTACTTTATAATAATCTAGTAAGAAATCAAAGGCAAATATTAGCCATTTATTACAGAAGAAAGTAACAAAGTTACAGGAGTCTGTAATAAAGTTCTGTACTGATTTGTTTTATATTTAAATATCAATTAGATTTCTACTAATGATAGCTTTGGTTTTTAACAGACTAATGCTTTTCTTGGTGGTAATGGCAAAGTCTGGAAAAATATAGAATATGATTTTTGAAAGCAAAATGGATGACACCAAAAGTAAGCAGACAAGGGAATAAATATACCCCTTCCAGAAGAGAACAAACAGCATGAGTTTTACCTTTGTCAGGACATTCCTTGAGAGTTTTGCTTAGCACACAACCTGGAATAACAAATAGCATTTTAAGCAGAAAACCATGGTTTTATTGGTGTACAGAATCAGAAATCAGTTTGGAGTTGTCAGAATCATTTGATGAAATAAACAGGGAAATCCCAGGAGGAGGGACACACACACACACACACACACACACACACACACGCACGCACCAGAATAGTGAAATCACTTTTATTTATCCACTTAAGGACAGGTAAAGACCCCATACAGGAAACAAAGGTAAAGAGATCCAAAGAGTTAAGAAGATACTTAGCTACCTGTCTGCCACAAGAAACACTTTGAAATTTGAAGCTTTGAAATAAAAGGCTTTGCTGACAATTTAAAACTTTTCACAGAATCACAGAAAAAGCTAAAACTTAGAAATAAAACCTATGATCCAGGACTGGTATCCACAAACAATTAAATTATGTTTGTACAAAGTAAATCTGAAGATCCACGAAACTACTTGCTAGAATGAACAGAACACCCTCTTGAGGAAAAAAAAAATCAAACTGACTCATTCTCCAATACATATTAATTTTAAAATACAGTAAAAAAGGAGTTTTTAGATATGTGCAAAATAGGAAAATATGATTCAGAGTTAAAAGTGTAGGTACATACAAATAGAAAAAAAGAAACACTACAGAACTCAGCAGAAAAATTATAAAGCAATTACAAGTGTGATAAATAATATACTGCATATCATTGAAAAACTAAGAAATTAATAAATTGGCAAAAGAGAACTAAAAGAAAATTCTGAAAGTTGAAAGAATAAATGTGAAATAATACAGATTTGTATAATGAAATGAATGAACAGATGAGAATGTCTATGAATTTTAATGCATAAAAATCATCCAAACTGACATTTAGAAAAATAAATAAAATGCTAACACATAACCAAAATAAATCTCAAAAATGTTTGGAATTATGGTTACATAAATGAATAATTTATCAAATTAATAACATTCATGGATTCTGGGGACTCCTGGAAACTTTCTAGGTTCTTCTTGTCCTCAACAAAGTAATGGACAAAACATACACGAAAGGTAGCAAAGTTTTGCATTTATGAAAATTTGAGAAGAAATGGACTTTGCAGAGCAAATGTGGTTCAATCAAACATAGGAAACAAAGTATGCTCTGCAGGATGAGGGCAGATCAATGGGAAAGAGAGAATGCAGTGGCCAAGACAAAATGGCCACCATCTTTTACCTCTTGTATTCCATAGTTTGACATCAGATCTAGTCTCTCCTTGACTTTCAGTGAGAACTTAAAATAGCACTTTCTATGCATGACTCCTGGAATTCTGTAACAGGTCATACCCATTTGCTCAGCTAGTTTTCTACATGCTAATCTTCTGCTTTAATAACTATACATTTGTAGCTTATTTTATTATCTAAAAATAATTTAACAATATAAAAAAAGTACATACAAAAGAATTCTTCAAGTAATACTATATGCTAAAGCTTCTTGATTTTCATAATATTCCCATTCACTTTTTAGGAAGTAATTGTCCTTAAACAAGTAATGTAGTATGATATTGAACTACTGGTCTAGAAAATGGTTCAAAATATTTCAAATTCTTATCCCTACAACTAAAAGACTTTAAGAAAGAAAATTTACTACTTTTCAAAGTCAGTTTCTTAATATGTAATGAAGAATTATTTTAAACTACATGTGTATTCTATTTAATATATAAATGTATGACATCCCTTATACATTTCATTTGGTATGGTTTGGATTGGTTTGGCTTGTTTGTTTGTTCGTCTGTTTTGACACAGGATCTTGCTATGTAGTTCAGCCTGGTCTTGAACTAACTATGTAGTACAGCCTAGCATTGAACTTCTGGCATTCCTTGTGCCTCAGCCTATCAAATGTTGGGATTATTGATATGCACCACAATGTATGGCTTTGAATTACCTTGTATTTGTCTAATAAACCATTGTTGCTATATGTACATATCTTGTAGTTTTATAATATTGAGAATATCAAGGAATGAAGTCATGAATTAAAGAAGTTAGAGTTTTATAAAAAATAATAAGAAAAAGATCTAGTCATCGGTGTCTGGAGGAGGTCTTTTTTATTAAGTTTATTGGCACATTTTAAATAATTTATGCATTGTGATAGCTTACCTCCTAAGGACTTTGTATCTGTACAAGACTAATCTCAATTCCTCTTTTTCTCCCCATTCTCTTACCCTCCATTCAACACCTCTTCCCCTACTCATTTATAAAAGGCTTGTTCCCATTTTTCATTCTTCTCTCTCTCCCTCTCTCTCTCTCTCTCTCTCTCTCTCTCTCTCTCTCTCTCTCTCTCTCCCTCAGGGCTATTGAGAAGAAGGCCTCAAATCCTGTAGTACAGAGCTACTTATAGGTAAGTAAAGCACAAAAACTGTTCAGTTGTTTAGTGGCTACTTGTCACAAGTGACTCTGTGGATTTAAAATGCTCAACTGGAACTCAAACCCTCTAACGCAGTTCCTCAGCAGGGAAGGTTTAAAGAAAACTGGGATATTAGAGAAAAACAAGTAATTGTGCATTTTAAATTCCCGGAAGTCAGGAGCTTAGCAGGGAGTAGCTGCACCTCCCTTTGGTAGTGAGTAGGCTACATTCCATGTTGCTGAGGAAGTTCATACTTGTCCAAATTTCTAGTTCACGTCTATTCCTATTTTAATTTTTATGAATATGGCATGTCTTAGTTACCTTTCTTGTTGCAGAGACAAGATACCCTATACTCAAAGTTAAGGAAGGATAGGTTTATTTAGCTCAAAGTTTGTAGAAGCTTCAGTCCATAATCTGCTGGCTCTAAGGCAGGGTATCACATGGCAGAGGGGCAAAAGTTCATGGTTACAGAAGACAGCAAAAGTGAGAAGTGAGAGTGAGACAAGCCTCTTTCTGTCCCTTATATCGTGTCCAGTCTACTGGGATTAGGATGGTGCCCATCCAATCAGAGGACTGATCCAGCAGTCACCCACTCCTAATGCCAGCACTCCACAAGGAGTCACCACACTCTCTATATTCAGCCACCTCCATGAAGTTCTTACACCCTCATGAGGCTTTGTAGGGACATCAAGACACAAACCAGAACAGCTGGTCACCCAACTCTATCTTAAGCCTTTCCTTAGAAAGATGCTTTACTTATAAACAGACTACATAAACTATTCCTTACATAATCTCTAAAAGAAGTAAAAACTTAATAATATGACAAAATAGTCTTCACTTGGGATGATGGATCAGGGGTACAAAATGGCCTTCAAATGTCAGTGTAGCTGTTCTCAAACTACTGAGTATTTGAGTGTGCACTTTTCCACTTTCCTGTAAGATAGGTTTATTTTCAGTTGAAAGACTTATGTCTATAATCTCACCACAAAAAATAAAATCACTTGTTCTATTTAACTTTCCCTAGGGGGCTTTTAATGCTGCTTTTTACAGGTGGCAAGGTTCATCCTCTGCCAAAAATATAGATAACCATATTTGTCTCAACCATTGTCATAAAAGGTTTCCATGGATACAGAAAATATTTTTCTTGTTTTTTTTCAGTCATCTATAAATTGCCACTAAAAAGCTAGAAGATTGGGTATAGTGAAATATTTAGGAAGCTTTTACAGTTTTCAGTTGTATCATTTTATTTTTACATTCTTTGTATTTACTATGGTAGAGAGTCTAAGTACTATTTGTTCCCTTTTGCATTTCAGCTTTTGATTTTAGATATAATCTTGAAACTTTCAATACTCCCATCTGCTCAGTTTTTGCTGAATTTTCAGAAATTTACAATGCAGAATTGTGTTGTACAAAAAGTCTGAGAAAAAGATCATATTCAAAAAGCTTTCCTTCAGTGATTCTAAAGTGGTGATGTATTACTGTGTGAAATCTATAGTACTGTTAAACTATATCCTAATTCTATTTCTTCACATCCTTAATTATCAACGCATGTAAGTACTATAATTTTCAACTAATTATCCATCTGTTCACTTCCATTTAGCCCTTCTTTGCTTAAGCCTGTATTCATCACTTAATTGACCCATGTCTTTTTATATTTAGTGACATTCAAAATGCTTAGATTTCTCTACGCTAATGTATGTTCATATTAGACAAGTAAGAAGAGCCAATGCTCAAATACCATTTGTTGTGTTTAGTGTGTGATTCTTTGTCAGTGGCTGTAGTGACAGTTATTTAAACTTTCTAATTGTTAAATCCTTTTTAGTTCCTGAGGATGTGGTGATGAGAAAAAATGAAATAAAATAAAGCTTGTTTAATGGAAATGTTCATTACTAAAGTAGTTATGTTAATATATGATGAGAAAATACTGCCTGAGAAGTTGACTTACAGGACGTTGGAGTAATTCCCTGGAAGAAGTGAAGATCTGAAGAATTAGAATTAACTAGGTGAGAATGCATTTATAAAAATTCCCTCATAGAAGAACACGAACAAAAGCCCAAGGGTTGAAAGGATAATTGGAGTGAGCTAATTTAGCCTGGAAGTTATTCATGAATCACATTATTCAGAATTTGTTCCCTATATTAAATAGTTACTGTTTCTTCCAAGTCAAATAGGATGTTTATAAGGAATTTTGAAGAGTATCAAATGTAAGCTTCCTTCTGGCTTAAAAGAAACAAAAACTCAGTTTAATGAGATATAATCTATCTACAATTAAAATTTTTACTTTATATTTTTTAACTTATCAACAGTGCATGTTTTTAAATGTAAAGTTTGAAGAAGTTTGAAACATTAAATGTGATGACCATCATAATTCAATATATGCAGTCATCTCACAACCATTCCTTTATTCCCCTATGCAGTGAACTGTGGTGGATTAACTAACGGTCATCTGGTAACACCCAGCTGAGCTGAATCAGCATGGTGCTGGGTGTGGAAGGCCCAACTGTTGTTGACAGCATGAAAGGAGAGCTGGAGGGTAAAACGTTGTGTTGCTGATTCTCCTGGAAAACTTGTCATGCTGGCTTTCCGATATGAACTCAGTTGCTCTCACCACGAGAGGAGTCCAGTCCTCACTGTCACTGGATGGCTGTAGTCCTCCTTGGAGGAGCTCTGGTCCTAACATTGAGTGTTGCTTGCTGGCTCCAGTGCAGATCCCTCAGCCTGCTGGCACAGATCCGTCATCTTGCTGATCTTTCTAGCTTCTACCGCTGACGTTTGGTCCTTCCCAGTGTAGATCATTGTTACAGACTTGCAATGAGTCATTGGTGTGGACTCTAGACCTCCAACTGACCACATGGATGCCATTGCTATGAGCCCTAGGTCTCCAGCTGACTTGTGCAGGAAATTGCCATCGAATTCAGGCCCTTGTGTGGACAGATGTCTCACTCTTTTTTGCATTTGACTATTTGGGTGAATACTATAAAATAATTCTATAAATTAGGTGACCTCTATTAAATCTTTTCCCTTGTAAACCCTGTCTCCAACATGAACTTTTACTCTATTGTTATCAGGAAACATTGCTTCCTATTGTTAAAAACTAGACATCATATTTTGAAATTTTCATGTTTATGAACAATACAGTACATGTTATTTTCATTTAACATGTTTGCAGACTCCAACCACTTGGCATATCAAGAATCTATAACCTTTTAAGATTTCTGAGTAGTATTTTATTGTATGAATATGATATAATTTATCTATCACTTCACTTGATACAGATATTTGAGTGGTTCAGAGTTCAGACATACTATGAAAAAATATCTTGTGTATGTATATTTATGTTAAAATATATTTATTCTTACTTTTTCATTTATTTTGAATCCATTCCTCAATATGAGAACAGCTCAACTCTCCTTGTGTTACTCTACTTTGTAATATTCTCAGCTTGATTACACTATTACAGTAAAATTGGATCTTATCATCTAAACTCTCAAATTCTCAGTATAAGTTCATTTTTACTTTAAGGGAAATCTAACTTCACCATTTACTCTACACTCATCATGCATGCCTTGCTGCCAACTGCATGTTCATTCTTAGTCCTGTCACTTCTCCTTTGTCCACTGTGCTTTCATGCCACCGTGTCTCCTTCCTTTTGACAAGAATTATTTTATATTCAGAATCTTTGTGCGTGGTGACCCACTACTATGAATGTTTTAAATCCTTCTGTTGTATGACTAGCCTCTTTTTCTTTCACAACTTTCTGTAAAACTCTCTCTGCCTGTATTTTTTTCTTTCAAGTCATATTCATTTAATTTCTTTTATTCACCTGATATACTTCTTTTTTGTTTGATCATACATATAATAAGTGAAAAATATTTCACTTATTATAATTAATGATCCAGCATGTAAAAATATTGTATCAGTTATTTCCTGTTATATTTAGTATTCATAGAATCTCCTAGCTTGTAATTTTTCCTTAATAAACTGGTACAAGAACATGGCATTGGCTAACTAAATTTGAGACTGAAATGCTCAAAACTAAATTTATGACTGAAATGCTGAAAATCTATATAGTATGGTGTTGCATTTATAATCCTTGACTTAATTTTCTTTCCAACATTCCGTATGGCAGCATGAAACCTTGCTATCTTCATTTTAATACCAAAATCTTGCACCCGAGACTTTGAAATGGAGATACAGCTCTCTGCTTGTAGACTGTATTCCCAAGGACTCTTTTTTTTTTTTTTTTTTTTTTTGCTGATGTAGTTATATGACCAATTTTTAGTCAGGGAAATGTGAGCACCTTTCCAAAGACAAATTATCTAAACTAGATTTTCACTGTACTTCTAATAGTTTGAAAAATGATAATAACTGAACTGAAAGTGGAAGTTCAGTGTTAAATCTGACAGGGTTGTGCTTCCAGCCTGAGCTCCTGCAATTAGGAGTAGAGGAGAGTCCTCCTACTTACTCAGAGACATATCAGAAGGAAAACTCCACAATTCTGTCCTTGCATGTCACCATAATTTAAGGTCTTTATCACAGCAATTCGACCAGTATCTGTAGTATTGCCTTAAGTATTGTTTAAAATATTTTTTTTCTGTAACCCTCTAAGAATTTGGCACATTCTCCCACTGATGTCATTTTTTTTAAAGAATCTTTTACAGATGAAGTCTGCCCATTTGATTCCACCTCTACTTTTCCTTCTGTAACAAGTATAAGAAAAGTTTTGGGGCTGAGCCAAGAATCAGTCATGTACAATGCTCTAGACACCATCATTGTGAAGTATAAAGGACACAACTCCTGCACACATCTTATCTTTGCTTTATTGCATCAGTTTTCCCGCTGCTGCACAATCATTCATAACACCTGTGTTCAATGTTTCCCTTTTTAAACAAAATGCAGTTTCACATGCGTTTCAGTTGTGCTCCATTTCTTTGATCCCCTCTAGACCAAACTTCATGAAAACATCACATATATGCTCTGCCTGTATCTCTTCACTTGCTATTTTTTTCTCTAAACCAAACTTCAGCGGAGTTTCTTTCTACCATATTAGCTATACATGCAAATAGCTTCCTTGAGACAAGTCCAGGGACCCACTTGACACAACTCTAGTGAACTATTCTGTTTTCTTCTGTTTTAACCCAAGAAAGTCACTAGGCAGAAAACTGTCATGTTACTTAGTATATAATTACTTGCAAGATTAATTTAAGAATATATTTTTGTAGGAAATTATTCTGTCTCATCTCATCATAGCAGCTAATTTTCAGTCTGTGGCCAACTGAACAGATCAGGTTCAAATGAAGCAAATACCAAGCTGTAACAAATTACAGTGATTCGGCTCCTAGCTTTCATTTTCTGTTCATATACATTGCTGCATGTGTTTTGGAGCAGAGGATTCCCAACAAATTGTGGTTCTGAAGGTTGCCCAACGTGTGAATTGTATTCTGCTTGATTAAACATTGTTAAATTTAATTTGTCTATTTTTTAGCAATGATGAATAGACATATATATATATAAATACATAGAAATTTTATATATATGTATATATATATATATGAAACAGAGTCTGTCAAAAAATGTATACAAACTTCAGAAAAAGAAAAAATTATACAATTATTTTAACACTAAATTTATTGAGACATCATCTAATAAGTATAAGTTACTTTTGACCTTTACAGTTACAAGAGGTGCTCAAAGTGGTGGCTGTCAGCTTCCAGCCTTTCATCAGTACAGTGAATAGATGCTGCTTGGTAACCTTGGTTATTGAGATTTCTGCACATGAATTTGTAATTTCTTTTCTAATAGCCAGAAGGATAATGTGTTTTCTGCAATATACATATCCAAATATGGTCCTCCACTTGAGGGTACACCATCTTTAAAAAAAACAACATCATTCTGTTTTTCTTTTCCAGAAGTGTGTATGCATTCATTTTTTAAGGATCTATATATACATCAATGTACAAAATCTGTAGATAAAAATTTATGATACCACAATTTCCTGCTTCTAACATGTTAGGACCTCCTTGTCTTCATATTATTGCTTCACTTTTTACACAGACCTTTGAATTTTGGAAGTGATGAGTGCAAATTTTTAGGCAAGTCTGTTCTATCCTTTCTAAGACTAATACTCATGATTCTAAAAATTGAAAGTTTTATCTGGTAAAGAATATTAGAGATTTAGAGAACTTTACATATCAAGAAATAAAAGGAACTAGTAGAATGAAGTTAGGACAGTTCTTTAAAGAAGTTATAGGAACTATCCCACTGGTAATTTAGGAAGTAATCAAAATATATTTTGAAGACAAGAATGACTGAATATGGATTATAAATAAAGTCTGTGAACCAGTTGCTGGATTCCTAAATGGACACAGGCAATAAGTAAGATGAAGAGAAGAGGAAGAAGAAGAAAAAATATTAAAATATGTTATGTGCATGTACCATCTGTCCACAATGAATGTCATAATTATGTACTATACACACATGCTAATAAAACATATGTGTGTACAAACACAAAATAAGATAACAAATGATAAAAAATGGAAAAATAGAAAGGAAATAGAAAAACAGAAAGAAAACAAAACCGAAGAATTAGGATAGAAGAATAATAAAATATATGTATGCATAAATACATACTAAGATAACAAGTGATAAAAAAATGCAAAAATAGAAAAGAAACAAAACTGAAGGATTAGGGTAGAAGAATCAAAATTTCTTAGACTTCAGGGCAATATGATTTCTTAAAGAAAGTAGATATAAGCTGTATGTAAAAGAAACCTTAAAGAGTCTGGTAAGTTTGTGGTAAGATGGCAATGCAAAGGGAAATTGTGTTATGATCTCAATAGACAAAGTTGATGGGTTTCTGTTTAGCAAAGAAAGAAATGTTGGCATAAAAGTTAAGGAACTGCATATCAGTATGCAGAAGACATGTATGCAGAGGTAAATGTGGCTGTGTGGTGGAGAATCTGGGGTCTATATTTCAGCACTGACTCATGAAAATAGGTTTGATGAAAATAGGTTTAAGGGAAATGAAGGACTTAGTATCAATTGTCTGTCTTGATGGTGGATACTAAGTACTGTGGTCAGAACCTCTCCTGAGTCAGAGAGGCAATGCATATCCTGAAGCCACTCACTATGAAAACTGATAATGGGCCCAGAAATTGCAGATGCTGATTGCTGCGTGGGCTGGAGGATGGCTGAGAAACTTCTCACTCGTGGGATGTATTTAAGTGCATGATGTATATTTGTTAGTAGTGACTTTATATTTGAATTTATGAATTATAAATGGATGGAGCCTCTGTGGGTGATCTTAGAGTAAGGATGTCTGCACATTATTTTCATGAATTTGTCTGGAGCAGCTCAGCTAATTAAAGTAATGCACTTGGGGAGCTGAGTCTATAGGTTTATTTCCTGAGTGTAATTTTTACACCTACATACCACAGAGCACATAATAGGGCATTAATAAATGTTTGTTCATCAAATGAATAAGTGAATAAATAATCCATGGGGCAAAAAATCGTGTTTATCTTAAAAGTATCTCCAGGTCTTTAAGCATAATTGTCATGTTTAGAATCCACACTTAAATCAATGAGGAATATATTGTAAGAAAGAAGGACAAATAAATGAATATTTTCGCTACTTTCATGTATGGAAAAGACATACATGTCTTTAAGACATACATGTCTTAAAGACAGAATCAGTAATAAAAACTAGCATCATTTAAAACAATATGCTTCTTAAAAATTATTCTCCATGTTCTCATTCAAGTATAAATTCTTTATTTTTATAAGAATTTAATATGAAATAACCAGAAACTTAATTTTCATACAGTTGATAGCAGTATATCAATTAAAATTTGATAATTGTATTTATTGAGCTTTTTTATGATTGTCACTTTACTGATTATTTTCAGTTTTTCTTATTGTTTTGAAATTTTTGACAATATTTAATGGTTTTATATAGATTTCATTTGGGCTGCATATAATGAAATTAAATGTGTTTTTGATTGACATAATATTTAATATAAACAAAAATACTTTAACATAATATTTTAATACAAACACTACATTATTTTATTTCCT
This sequence comes from Dolichotis patagonum, assembly GCA_004027295.1. Taxonomy (NCBI): domain Eukaryota; kingdom Metazoa; phylum Chordata; class Mammalia; order Rodentia; family Caviidae; genus Dolichotis; species Dolichotis patagonum. The sequence continues at coordinate 26,692 of PVJX010007999.1, read as the reverse complement.
GGGTTTCATGAATTCTAAACATCTTTCAAGATTCTAAATACCTTCATGTGTTGGAAAACACATTTATATGTAGTTTAATGTGTTTTTCATAAATACACAGATTTAAATAATATAGAGAAAACATAGTCATTTCAGATTTTGTTTAACTTGAAATTACCTTTATAGTTTGTTGATTTTCTTACTTTTTCCTATGTATAATATATTATCAAAAATTATAATATATTTATACATATTTCAGTTGTATTCTGTTCCTTTATATAACATAGATGTCATGGTTACTTTTCTCTCATTTCTGAGACAAAGTACCTGACACCCAAAATTAAAGAAGCTCACAGTCTGTGGAGGTTTCAGTCCATAATCAGCTGGCTTCAAGGCAGGGTGGTGTGGTACAGAGATAACACTTCAAGGTGGCAGAAGACAAAAAAACAACAAGAGCAAAAAGGGCACAAACAGGAAGAGCAAGCCTCTTTCTCTCCCTTATATTGTATGAGGTTACTTACCCCAGGGTGGGTGCAGCACTCACACACACTGCCAATCCCAACACTAGACAATGAACCAATCACAAACTAGATTTAGCTGCTTCTCAAAGTCCCACTGTCCAAGACTGTATGAGGCCTTGGGGGGACTTCCAGACACAAACCACAATAATACAAAACTGTGAACATTACTTGAAAGGTTACATAATATTCCATGTATTCATTTAAATGAAACATATATACGGGCTTCATAATCACTAAGCTAGTGCACAGAATATGAAAGTGAATAAAACAGTCCATGCTCAAAATATTATTTTCATTAAGCAGTTCCTCATATTGGAAAATAAGTTATCAACAATTACCAAAAAACATACAGGATTACTAGAACAATGTGATTATATTTGAAGGCTACAGATAAAATACAAATGCAAGTATATATATATATATATACACATATATATATATACTTTTTAAATATTTCACATAACAATGAAAACATTAGATACATTTGTTCATTCATTTATAATACGAAATTATATTTTATAAAAATGTGTTTCTAAAATTAACTAAATTAAATCTAAATCATTAAATTTAAAATCAAACAAATAAGGAATGAAATAAAACTCCTCAAAATTACAGGACCAAGGGGTTACAGAAAAAGGAATATTGTTGTTTTAGGTATTTAGAGTTTCATTTTGACAGAGTGAAAACTTCTATTAATCTTCTACACAAATCTGTGATTATATATACAAATAACAAATTGCACATTTCAATAAAGATGAAGAAGTTTACTCAATGTGCTTTTAACACACATACAGCAGAGTATCAGTTCTCAAATGTCACTAAATTGAGTTTAGACTCTAAGGTCTTTTTAATAATGGGAAGCCTAGCAGGGCCCTGTGGCTTCCTGTCTGGGACATTTCTGTCTTCTATCAGCCAGGCTGCCCTTATCTTACATCTGTTAAAGAACAGTGACACCATTCATTATACTTCTTGCTTATTCAACCAAAGGGTTCTTTCGGCTCAGTACTGCCCTGCATTTTAACAGATGAACTGTGTTATCTGTACACATAAGTTATTTTTTACGCTTTGCTTGTGAAACTTAACTGTTTACATGTGCAACAGCAAACACACTATTGCTTTCTGCCTCAGTGCCATAAAATATCTTAGACCATCTGTAGCTTACCACTTTCTTGGTCAATTATAGATGAGCAAAGCCTTGAAATACTGAATAGATAATCCATCAACTATATCTGAAGGCATGAGGTAGTCTCAAAGCCATTCCTACTCAAGGGTGTTGCTAGTATTTTTGACCATGTTTCCTACTCTTATCTCCTTGGGTAGGAAATGTCATGGTCAAAAGTCATTAGGGTCCTAAGGGGCTCAATATGGCCATTTTAGTTTCTTAGTTAGAAGAATCTGAGAATACACATTAAAAATAGTGTCATGATACACAGTGAAGATTTTACAATTTCTTTTAAAGTGTCCCTTCAATAACTCTGTTAGTTCACTTCCAAAAATACCACTGTCCCTTATAAAAACAAGCAGATCACACTGTTTTTTAAATTTAATTGTTTTCAAATGTTTAATAATATCTGGCTTCACTGCATTTAAAAGCTAGTTTTACAATTAGCATATTATAAAATTTTACCATATTATGTTTTACCATATATTACTAATGTGGTTATATATTCATGGAGTTATGAATATTTTTGATGTATGAAAATTTTTTTGGAAATGTCTTTGGACAGTTTAAGATATTTTTGTCAAGAAAATAGAGAAATAAGAAATTTATATTTTTCCATGCATCACTTTATCTGAGATAATCCCTTACTGGACTGGGTAAATTCTGACTTCTTTCTAACTATATTCAGTTATAGAAACTCAGTTTTCTTGTCTTTAGTCAAGTGAAGCTGATTTGATGGATGCTCCTTTGCCTTTTTTTTCCTCTATGTGTAATTATCTGCTCCAAGGTATTTTCCTTACTGACTGCTTAATTCCAAGCCAAATGTAGATTCCACCATGACCACGCAATCAAAATTAAACTCTGAATCTCTCCTTACTAACCATTCTAAGTAACAACATAGGCAGTCTCAATCTCTCTCTCTCTCTCTCTCTCTCTCATCTCTTTCTCTGACTCTTTCTCCCTTCTCACGCTCTCTCTGTTTGCTTGTATCACCATTAAACTATATCATTCATTTGTATCAGTTTACTGGTCAATTTGTCACCAACTTTCAACAATTTGTTCTCACCTTGAGGCTGTTTCTTGTGTTCTAAACACATATATGGTTAAACTGAGTGGTCAACCTGATTGGCTTGGGTGCCACCTAAGGAATAGTAAGCAAGGCGCACTTCTGGGTGCTTCTGTCTGGGTCGCAGTGGTATAACTTGAGGTCCTATAAAGGGTGACTGGCCTCTTTCTTTCTGTCACTATTCCCCTGCTCTGCTTCCCAGCTACTGTGAACTAAGCATCTTAATTCTGTCACATCCATTCACAATGTTATTATCTTGGAGCCAGCCAATCATGAAGTAGATCACTTAATAGTGTGACCCAGAATAAATCTCTCCTCCTTTAAATTGTTGGTGTCAGGTGCTGTGAACCAGTGACAGGGAACCTGACTAATAAAAGATAGAATGATAACCAGCATGTAAATATTTTTGAAGAAATGAAATGAAATGATAAATTAGCAGATCAATTCAAATAAACAGTACCATGTGTCTTAGAGAAACACAACAAAAAGATAGCCTTTAAATCTCCTAGGTTTGCACAATTTAACATATACATATAAACTGTGCAAAATATGGAATTTTTGTCAACAAACTAATTTCATTGTTTTAATTTACATTTAGTGTAGAATTTATTATTTTTTCTAAACACTTTGGGTTAGTTTTAAATTTTCTTTTTCATTTTAATGTGTTTTAGTAAGCACACAATTTGCATTAATTTGTTTTTAATTTTACATTTCATTTTTTGCTTACTTATTAATGATAGTAATTTTCATTTTTTATTTACATGCATTGTTCAGAAGGTGTTTTCTGTATTGCTTTATATTTTCAACCAAAAAATTTTATATTTGGTGCAATACATATCAATATTTGTTAAATTTATGGCTTCCTTAAGATATTATTTTAGATAAAATAACATTTAAATTTAACATTTAAATTTTATATATTAGATTAATACCAATAGATGTTATTGAAACTTTATCAATTTTTTGTGTTAAAACCACTGTTCAGGAGAGTTCAGCAAAAATATATCCTATACTGTGTAACTTTTCTGTACACTTTCTATAGTTTTGCTATATGTATTTTCATATTAAATTGTTTTTCATGTAAACATTACTGAAAACATACTATGCATTATTTTTTATTTTCTGTTCTTTTCAAATGTTCTTGAAATTTCAAGTATCCAAATCATAATTTTATATCAATATCTTACACATAACCCATAAATTCTTCCTTCTTTGACAATATATTGACTTTATGATTACAAATAATTTATGTGTGAATTCTTATTCTTTTCATTTTCATATAAATTCTTTTCAGTTTTTTTGTGTGTATCATTTAATAAATAGTCCAGGATCCCTCATTGTTATGTTTTTAGAGTGAAACTGTTTTGAGTCAAAATGATAGATTGACATTAATTTTTATAATTTATCATTTCTGTATATCCATGCTTTTATAATTTATTATTTCTGTATATCCATGCTTTTATAATTTGTCATTTCTGTATATCCATGACAATTTTATATCTCTATGAACATATCCCCCCACAAATTTTGTGTATTTATTGTCACGAACATTGGTCTACATGTTTCTCTTGAATTGTATTTTGTATAATTTCAGTGTGGACTTGTATAGTACTCTAGAAGAGTGCACTCATTTTCATTTAACTTTTTCTAATTTTGCAAAATGAAATGCTAGAAATATTTATTACTGAAGCAGTCTAATTCAATGTAACTCTTTGTGGATGGGCTTTTTGTGTAGATTTACTTTTTTTATAGAGTTCAAATTTTCTATGACTTCTTATGTGAGGTTTGGAAAGTTATATTTTTTAATGAATACATATTCATGTTTTGATTTTTTTGTCTGAAGTTGATAATCTCTTTTTGTCTTGTTTTTGTAATCTGCCCTAGAATGTAATTGTGCAAGCCTTATTTAGGTTTGCTATTTATTTATTTATTTATTTATTTGTTCATTCATTCATTCATTTTACTTTCTCTGTATTTTTTGTTTATCAACCTGAAGTGAGTTATAAATTATAGCACTTCTTCATGAAAGGAAAACTGCCTCTGATTTTGGTACTTTTTGTTCAAATTATGATTTCTCCTTTTGTATTATTGTTTTTACACCTATTTTCTTTTTAAATTTTTTTGTAAATTTTAAAATGAAAAAAGAATAGAAATGATGATTAGGAATTCCTAAACAAAATAATAGGAAATTGACGATGGTTAATATGTTACCTACTGTTATCTTTGAAGTAGTTAGGTTACAAGATACAGGCATGAAAAAATGATCAATCAACCAGTAAAAGCACAAACTATTTTTTATGGACTAATAGAGATTAATAGTGTTACAGGCAGCTGAGTTATTTAGAAATATTATAAGCAGTCAGACAGGGCTGATCCCTCAAAGGAGCCAGAGCAGAAGTTCAGATATCTCGCAGCCTCTGAAGAGACGACAGTCACCTCCTGTGGTTGGCCAGATCTCAAGACAAAAGGCAAAGGAAATACAACCACATCATAAAGATCCAGAGTCCAAATAGTTCTCTATCACCCTGAGGAAGTCAGAAGTCAACATCCCACCACCCTACAGGAAGAGTCACTGCTGTTAAGCATGCCCGCTTACTACATGATTCGCTCAACCCATTTGGTTGTTAATCTAACCAAATTTACCTGAGCAATTAATCTTCTTGGTTGACCACAGTTCTGTCCCACCTTATGCCCACATTGAGAGTTCCCATTTGCCCACCACCTTTTTGATCCATCTAACTTCATGATTTTACTCTATAGACAGAAGCTTGCTTTCTCTCAATAAATATATTCCACTCTTAACCTACATTGTTCCTAAAATTCATTCTTTGATTTTAGAGAACACTAAATCCTACTAGACATATACTAGGTCAGTGGTTTCATTCCACTATATCAGTAGTATAGTTATTAATCTTGTATAGATATATATATCATATATGTGTATCGATATATATCTTGTTTATTATTGTAAACCCAAATAATGAGTTCAGTCATCCAAGTATTGTAATCTTATTTCTAGTTTTCCTCACAATCCAAAAAGTTATATTTGAATCCCTTTGAGACTCATTAGAATCCCAGCAAGTTAATTCCAATCTACCATCACCAATGCAACCCACGGTGAGAGTAAAAACATCAAGACATATTCCATGTTAAGGACAGCCAAGGGATCCAAGTCCAATACCCATGAAGACATGCAGAGGAAGGCCCTGGTCCTAGGCCTCTCCCAGAATTTATTATCTTGTGAATAAGGGGGGTGGCTCAGGGATGAGGGACAGTGAGGATGGTGCAAATTACGTGAGTAACTTGACCTGGGTGGCCAGGTGTAAGAATGGCATCTCTGTAAATTGCAGAGATAAAGATATACAGAACATTCAACTCACATAATCTAATTAAGATAGCAGCTGAATTGTTTTGGGAGGTTATCACTTCAGTTTCTGATATGCAAACTCTTGTGCCCTGGGGAGTCATAGCCTTTTTATCTTGAGGCTCTACCCAATTGACATTCCTGGAGCTATTTGCTCTAACATCTCACGGGCTCATATCCTGTATATATTCTGTATGGAGAATATTATGCAACGAAACAGGACTGTGTGTTGGCTTTAAAAATTACATACCAGTACCTCAGCTAGATTTATTTGCACTGCTTAGAACCAATTGAAGAGAGAAGGAAATATCCTGGTCAGCTTTTTACATATCAGTATGAGGAAATGAGTCTCCAAATAATCAAAGTCACAGTTAATTGTTTTGCATTCAAGGGGAGTCACTAGAGTTTATACATATATCTTGTATACATGTATCTCATTCATATAATTCTAGTGTATATAAGTATCTTGTATATATATAGTATATATATGTGTATATATAGATAGATTGATAGATAGTATGTTTATACACATCCTTCCTTTTTTTTCTCCTTTCCCCCATCCCAGTTCTTTCATTTAGAACAGTTTCTTTTGCTTTCACTTTCTCAATATCTATTGTATATTTTGGATAATATTTAGTCGTTCAGTTCACCTACTTTCTTTTGATCTTTTATGTTTAGATTTTGGGGCCTTTTAAATATCTTCCTCTAGAAACATAGATCTTTTTGACAGGGAAATTATGTTTGATTTTTCTCTTTAAAGTGTAAAAATGACTATAATGTGATATGAATATGTACAAATTCTGCAAGGTGAATATAATTACTGTGTATCACAAACGTACACTCATAAAATTTTTTTAAAAAACTTTAAAAAAGGATTTTATACATACAAATATATTTTTTTCTTCTGGCTTCTATTGTTTGTATTTAAGATCAAGTACCACTTACAATTTTTTCAGGATAACTGAAGTCCTGATTTTCTACCTTTATTTGCAATCCTTCTGTTAATGTGATTTCCTCTTTTTATTGATGATACAGATATATTTGATTTTATTTCAAATGAAATTCTACTGACGGGTTCATGGATTGAATTTATTTGGGGTTCACTTTGTGTTACAATGTTACTTGTGGTATATCTGTCTTATCTCGGTTTTTAATGCATGCACTGAGACATTTGAACTAGAATATATAGACTGTTGCCTCTTCAGTGCTTAGAAGGTCCCTGAATTTGCTGAGCAATAACTAACGTATTTGCTCTCTATTTTCATGTACGATGCATACTGGCCTTAATTTTTTGAACAAATATTTCCACAATTGAATTTCTTTTGTCTAGAGTATTGCCTGATTTTTTGTATTTGTACAGATATTATTTCAGTTTTGCTTGCTTCTATTTCACCTAGTTGTCCTATTGTCACTGCTTACACATTTAATTCCACAGTCCCTGCCTCCATTGTGTTAGAATCATCCTGTTACTACAGAAAGGACACACAGTGGTAAAACACTTAAATTTACTTGATATTGGCATCATATTGTTTGACCCCTGCAATAATGTAATAAAATATTTTTCTATATTTCAGTCTTTAAACATATAACTATGAATTAAATGTTTTGAATATGAAAATTCATAAACTCAGGAAAATTTTAGATACTTAGCAAATATTAGGCCTCTGAAAGAATCTGAAATTGTAATTTAGTATCTTCTAGAGTCAAATAGATATTTTATCCATATCTTAAACATAAAAATTACTATTTAAGAAACACTTGTGGCATTATAGACCTTAATATCCAGGGTTAACCTTAAGCTATTAATTAGAACTTCTGTACTTTAATATCTCTATATCAAGCAAGAGTATACAATTTACCATAAAATACAGATTTTTTTGATAATACCTTTATTTAATTAGAAATGATAAGAAGCTCTTAAATAGCACCAATTTTACTTCTGTGAAGAGATAGTCTGACAATATTACAAAGCAAAATTGAAATTACTTTGTATAAAGTCATGATATTCCATGGGGAAAAATCAAGTTGAGTCTGTAAGTTTTTAAAATTTGTAGAAATTACCACAGGAATCTGTTACTGGCCTTGGAGAAAAAGAGCTAATGAAAGCTCCATTATCCAGCTGTGCCTTTCCTTATTTTAATAAAAGGTAAAATGCTAAAGAAATAGTTATGTCAAAAACCTATGGCAAGTAAATTAATATAATCTTCCTCTAGTTATCAACTGTCAGATTTTCTGAAAACTTGTGATAATAGAATTCATTTTAGCTATTCATTCTAATAAAGATAACAATGTAGTTAAAAAGATATAAAAAGTGAACCTATTGGATTAGAAGATAATTTTAATGACTAAAATAGACTCCAGAAAAAAAAAATCCTTAGTCAATGTTATGTGTGAGAAAACATCATGCATACAGTACAACCATTTAAAATTCATGGTGGTTGAGATATGTATTGTTGACATCATTGTTTTTGTTATTGTTTACTTTTTTACCTAAAATTTATTCATCCTAAAGATAATAATTTTTAATTTGTTAAAATCTAATGTCATTTTAACCCTTTCCAACACTATAGTACAATTTAATTCTGCAATTATATTGCATCTAACAGATTATCAATAATTTTAATAGTCAATATTTGTTTACCTTTTTAAATTTTATACACACCACATACCTATTTACACAAATTCTTATGCAGATCTTTATTTCTTTTATAATCTTAATTTTTTGTGTAGAATTTCTTTTCCTAAGGACTCCGTTGAGATTTACCTTTGGTTCAGGTCTACTGGTCTTCAACTTGTGTTTGCCTGAAAATGTCATTATTTTGAAGGAAGTATTTGCTGGGTATACAATGTCAATGTGGCAATTGTTTTCTCTAAATGTTCTGAAGATTCCATATATTAACTCTGCCTTCATTTTACCTTTGTTGTCTTAAAATTGTCATGGCATTTTTAAATTTTATTACTTAAAAATTTTTTCTCTTTACCTCTATTTTTCATTGTATTTATCTGCTTGATATTTGAAAAGTTTGTTGATTCTCTTCACTAAAGCTGCTTTGATTCCTCTCCCTCACACGCCCACCTCTCTTTCCCTGTCCCTCTCCTTCCTCATCTTTAGGGAACTTCACCTAATTATATGCAGTATTGTTCACTGAGTCTCATATAACTCTGTATTCATTATTTTTCTATTCATATATTTTATTCCCTGTGTTTCTTTCCAGATATTTTTTAAACTACCTTTTCAATTTAGTTTTATTTTCTGTTGTTACAAATAATTAACTGTTTTATCAGTAGAGCACTTGTGGTTATTGTACTTTCTGATACCACATTGTACATCTGAATCTCTGATTTCTTCTTTTCAAATTTATATTTTTCAATGTTCTGATCTTCTTAACACCTTTGTTTTTATTTTACTTATTTTCTTTGTTTTCAAAAGTCTAGACTTGTTGGGTAGACCAGTTGGTGATTTTTTTTGTCTTGTTTTTGTTTTGTCTCAATTAGAGACAAAAACATTTTGTTTTGCTTTAGGTCAATTGCTGTTCTGTCATGTAATTGGAAGACTGAAATTTATTGAATGCCACTTTCTTTTGGAAGATTGTCTCTGGATTATTTGTATTCTTTCTATGTAGATAATTCACCTGTATTTCTATCAAGAAGTTTGAAAATCTGGGACTGTAATAACTTAAATATTGATTATATACTTAAATATGTACTTAAATGCTGACCACCTTGTGGATAAATCATTACTCGGACTCACCATTGGTCCTAGAGCATAGTCTTTTAGTAGTTCTAATTGAGACGCTGGCTGTGTTCTGTCATTCAGCTCCACACTGAACTGTCACTGCACTGTGGCTCACTCAGATCTCTCAGTTGTCTACTGTCATGAGGTCTGAAAGATGACAGCTCTCTCTCTCCCCCTCCCTCTCTTTCTCCCTCCCTTCTTAGTACAAGAGTATTTCTCAGGTCTTTTGCTCACATTCTCAGCCTTTCATTTTCTTCTGTATTGGGAAATATTCTGGAGAAACAGCTGTACAATGCAATCCCAAACTCTACACAGCTCCAGTTTCTTTAGAATTGTCTCCTTTCTGTACTGGTTGACATTTCACATAATTCTTATCATGATATCTTTCACGAAGTATATCTTAAAAAGATTGATGTGCTGCAAAACAATACATCTTCAAAAGCAAAATTATTATGTTCTTGTAAATTGTTGTACCATTTAAATTGTAATTTATTATAAATATAGTTTATGAGAAATATTTTATTGTCATTTTGTGGCGACAATATTCTTAGTTGTCTGTCTGCCATTAGAAGTATGACTGTGTTAATCTCAAGTGCAAATACCAAAGTGAAATGTTCCAACAAAACATGTGAAAATAGTACTTAGGAAATCATCACATTAAATATGCTGCTATAGTAAAAGAAAAGATAACCAAAGTTTCTGAAAAACATCTCTTTTCTGAACAGTTCATGTTATTCCTAAAGAATAATGCATATGTGTATTTACATATTTTGTTAAATATTAAATAATGAATATCAAATGAAATATCTTCAGATTACAAAGTCCGTTTGTAAAAAGTTACATTAGTTCTTAATGTCATATATTATTGAAAAATAACTATCATATGTGAACTAACTTCAAGATAAAATTGATGTCTTAAAGTGTCAAAAATTAAATTACAGATATCATGAGATAATAGCTTTAAGATTGAATGCTTAACAGATTTCCTAGATAAAAGATTAAATCCAGAAGCTACTCATACAAAAACAGCTGCCAACAATAATCACATGAATGTTGCTTTCAACCCTTGGTGTCAGAATTTTTGATCTCTTAACTTCCAAGAATATTTTTCTTCTCTTCACCACTGACACTCTTAAGTCAAACAGTTAATTTTCCAAAACAAAAAACAGTATTTCCCAAGTCTCAAAACCTCTTGTAAGCAGTGGGAACATCAATAAAATATTTTCTCAAATTTATTGATAGGTCAAATTCATTTATCTACCTCATTTTCACTATGCGTACAAACCTCTTGATGTTTCAAGAATGGAAGATCTGAGGTTCCTTTTTTTTGGTAAATTGTCATACTGTTGTTATCTTGCTCTGTAACAATAAATTTAAAAACAAAACTTTGAGTGTTTTCTGTGAGATCAGAAGATGTACTGAGACGAGGATAAGATCTCTAAAGAAGGAAATTTTTCAATGCTTGAAGAAGAGAAAAATTGAGGTTTTCACTCTTATTTTTAAAGAAATGATTATACATAATATTGAGCTTGGAAAAAGTAACTCAGCCAGATTAATCTCTTTATTAAAAAGTCCATAGGAGGAAATAAATTGCATAAACAAAACATCTGGATTGTTGAAGAGAAACTAATTAATATAGTATGAAAAAATAAGCCTGCCCTCTGAATTAGCAAAGCAGTTCATAAAGGGTATCATCAGAACACTGAAAATGATTGCTGACACACTCTTGTAGCATACACATGTTCTCCCTAAGGAGGTGTATAATTATAACAAATTGTATTCTAAAAATGTATCTGTAATTGGTAGCCATGAATTTTCTTGTGCATTCAAACATTTTAAGTCACAGAAATGTGCCTTTTAAAAGTGTGTCTTTTAGGGTTGAGAAATATGGTTTACTATTTTAATAATTGAAAAATTACCAAAAATTACTACCTCAAACTAGTGTTTTTCTTGTAAAGACATATGGAGCAATATTTTATACTATACTAATCTATGCTTTGAATTTAAAAGTAGCAAAACCAATCACACTCTCTACTAACCTATTAAAACTATGACAAGAAGACACCCAAAGTGTTGTTTTGTGCTTCTCCTTGGTTATGAAAACCAAGAAAAGGCCATTGGGATCATATTTTTATTTAAATGATATTAAGTTTCATAAACTTACTAAATCACGAAAGGTAAATGGTGGAGGAACTGAGGGTTTCTCAGGAAAGTTGGAATTGAGAGGCCTAAGCTACAGACTCGTGGAAGAGGATTGTAAAAAGACAACAAGAAAGAGGTGGTTATGGAGCAGATTCTTTCAAAAATAGGGGAAACTGAGTGTCCACATGTCTTAACTCTATCTATGGTGAAGCAGAATGGAACTGGGATTATTTTCATTTTTAAAATAGCAATAACTATTTATCAGAGAATGATGATAAATTAACTCTGTTTTGTTGTTTATTGAGGGATCTTGTATCTATCATGTTGGTAATATTTAATATAAACTTTTCTGTACATAACAGTTTGACTTTCAGCAAAGCTAACATTTACATAGATATGGTATTTTACCATATGCCAAAGTAAAATTTTGGACATCAAAATTTTGCATATCTGTTTAGCTAATTTTGCTAAGATTAGTTAAATAATACAATGACATTAACATATTCATACATTGAAACACCAAAGAAGAAAAAGATTCGGCTCTGTTGCCCACTATAGCTACCTTTCATTTTAGTTTCTATTAGCAAGGCTGGCTTTAAAGGAATTTTTTTATGATTTATGTGATATAGTTATGAGTTTTCCTACAAGACTCTAATTTTTACAGGAACATGGTTGAAAGCACATCTATGAATTAAATTTTTTCAATCAAAATACCCATGTATCCATTAGTCAATTTCTGAATTTTATTCTATTCTAGTAATATATTTATCTTTCTATTGCTATCACACAGCGTAATTAACTGACACAATATAATATTTGCAGACTACTTTGTTGTTCTATATATGTATCTTGGCTGTTTTTATAAATTAGCATGTGTATTCAAATATTAGAATGATTTTTTAGTTTCTATTATATTTTATTAGAATATATATTATTCTAGAAATTAGTGTGCTGATTTATATATTAGTAGCTTTTATTTCATTAACATAATATCTTTAAATAATGGAAAATCATTTTTGTATTGTTTATGTCTGTAAGTCAATAATGATAATTATTATTATTATTTTTGTGCCAGAGATAGAACTTATGACTTTGCATTTGAAAAGTAGTCACTGTGCCTCTGAGCTATCAGGGAATAAATACTTTGCACAACCTCTGTTAACCTCTGTCGGTTGTATTTCTAGATTTTTTTTTTTCATTTTCAACGTGCTTTCTAAGCAATGAGTGGTAAAATGCCATATCTATGTAAAGCAACACCCACAAGAATTAACAGAGCATTGTACCAGGACCTGGAACAAACAGAGTATCTTTTCCACTCATTATCTCATCCTTTATCTCTAGAGTAAACAATGTTCTCACTTTTTAAGATAATTATTTGATTTTTTTTCTTTACCAGATAAGCAAGTATCTCTCAAAACTACCATTTAATTTGCCTTACATTTTGTTACTGGTATTAATGGAATTATAAAGCCTGAATTATTTTGCTCAATATTATGTTGAATTCTAACTGTAATTTTACTTTTTCATACATTTATTCTTTTCATTGCTATTTAAATTTCAGTACAGTCCATGCTCTGGCTGCCTGGCGGAGAGCCAGATGCCAGCCCTCTTCTATGATTCTGTACCATTGGTGTGGACTGTAGGGGAGAAGAACGAGCAGTCAAGAAGAAGCTAAGATCTACTGTGAGTTGGCATCATACACGGGCTGACTGCAGGAAAGCCAGATGCCAGCCCTCTCCTGTGAGTTGGCACCATTTTTAAACTGCAAGTTAGGAGAAGAAGAAATCACCAAAAAGCTGAGATCTCCTGAGACTTGGCATTCTGTGTGGGCTGACTAGGGGAGAGTTGGAGGCCATTCCATTCAGGCCTGAGGGCAGGGAGACAAGAAAAGCCAACTCCCCCCCCCCCCATTAAGCAACCAGCTGATCCAGAGAAACAAAGACTGTGATGATAGCTGATGAGGTAAAATACAATTTCATGCTTGTAGTGTTTAGTGTTTCACTGACTTTCAGGCCTAAAGCCTGTAGTCTGATCATTTATTCTGGCGATAACAATATGCATATATGGGGGATATATGAGGAACTGCCTCATATATGTTTTGAGGTTGTGCAAAGCATATATGGGGGATCTCCTTCTGAAGGCGGTGACCAACGTTAACTCTCTATTATCTTGTTTTGAAATCCTATATTATTTTCATTGGTTTGCTTGGTTGGCTTTTATTTAGTTTTATTTTGTTTGATTTTGTTATATTTGATGGCATGGGAAGCTATTTTGAAGATAAAGATATATTGGGGTAGTCATTTTGGATTTACTGTTATCTTATTTTGAAGTCCTATAGTGTATTCATTGTTTTGTTTTTAATGGTTCTATTCTTTTCCTGTTTTGTTTGATTTTACTCTGTCTGATGGTATTTAAAGGCAGCCAGAGGCATTATGGTAAACATTGTTGATTTCCTATTATCTTGTTTTGAAATACTGTGTCACTACATTGGCTTGCTTTGATTGGTTTTATTGTTTTATTTTACTTGTTTTATCTCTAAAATAAAATTTAAAAAAATTGTACTGCAATGATGTTGTTGAATATTTTAAGGTTTTAAAGTTTAAAATTAATATATTAATACTATCATGTTTTAATAATATTTCTTTTGGTGCATGCACATATGCATATAAATCAAATATATATATATAGGAACATAATTCTGCCATAATTCTACATGCTTATCATTGTTTAATAAGTTATGCAAATGAGTTTGCTTCACATGGGTACAATTTTGCTCTCCTATGTTATATTCCTTGTTTCTCTACAAATTAACTGGCATTGAGTGTACAATTATGAGAAATTTAATAAACAATGGCTTAGATTTAAGTTTCTTTGTTGACTACTAAGGTTAAAAATATTGTTAGATGCTGTTCAGTAATTTGAATACTGTTTGAAAATGTATTCAGGTCATTGTTTTCAGTTTAATTGATGATTCATTATCGTCAGGATATCAGTTTTTGTTATTTGTTTTTATAATTTTTCTCGCTTTGTTGTCTTCTAAGCTCAAAAGTGAATTATGTTGACATGAGATTCTCATTTATGTTTTATATTTTAAGAATATTATGCTCTAAAAGACAGTAAGACAAGTATAACTTACCATACTTAGTGCTTTATTTTGGGGGTTGAGGCTTATAATCTGACAGTACTTGATTTTTATATATGATGTGAGGTGGAAAGCAAGTTTCTTTTTTATGTGACTATTCAGTTACTTTAAACACTTAACACCAGCAAATTCTGTTTACTCTTTTCATAAATCAGGTATTTGATCATTTTTTAAATGTGTTTGGTCTTCATGACCTTTCTTCTTGGATCAAAACTATGATGTTCTAATTGCTGGGACATTACAAGAAAATCTCATTTTGTTCTATACAATTATCATGAATATTCTTTATCTTTTATATTTGTATATATCTGTAGAAACAATTATCCATTTTAACAAACACAAAGACTTTCAAATTATTACTGCATTTTTCAAATTTTATGAATCTATCTGTGACAAACTGAAAGTCTTATAAAATTCAGTGTTTCAAATCATGGAATACATGATACATCTTCACTATTTACTTATAGTTTTAATTTAATTAATAATTATTTTACATGTTTTGTGTGAGATCATTTTCCATTTCATTTAGTCAGTATTGTATTAGTATTAAATTGCATTGTTCTAATGCAATTTAAAATGGTATATTTTAAATAGTTAATGTTTTTGTTTAAAATAAAATTTATAACCTTCTTGAATAAAAGTTTCAGTGGTTTTCTGCATGTCTGTTTTACAGGGCTGCAATATTTTATTTTCTCATTTGTGTAACATTGGAATACAGTGAAATGAATAATGTACCAACAGGCAAGTGGATTCCATGTCTTTGATTGTCATTGTTGCCCATGAAAAAAGTAAATCACATGCACCTGCCAACATTGTAAGTGTTGTACGAATTGAGATTTTAATGTAATTTATTAATGAAATTCATCTTCTACCTATGGTTACTTACATCTCTCTGGATTCCAAGGTTTTGAGATTTAAATTTGTTTCAGGTGGAGCATCATGTATGTTGTCCCTTTTGAGATGGTTACTTATGACTATAAAAACTAATTGTTTGCTTTCTGCACATGAAAGATGCAAAGGCAGAGGGTAATTGCATAAGCTCTTTGAATGAGAAGAGTATATGCACACATGGAATGGGGCTAGAGAGGGCGAGAAATACAGACACAGAGAAAGACAAAGAGAAGGCAAGAGACAAAGAGACGGAGACAGAGACAGAGACAGAGACTGAGATATAGATAGAGAGACTGAATATGGATCACTGGTCCAGAGCTATTCTTCAGTCTAACAGATGCATGTGGATTGGTTCTCAAACCGCAGAAACTGCTTGATCATTCATTCTTGCTTCTTGGACTCAGTACACTTCCTGTGCTTTTCTACAAATCATGTTCTGTCCTCTTAGATGTTTTTCATTGCCAACTTTTGAATAGGGCATTGCACTGTGTTCTTTTAAATGATACTTTTGTGCTCTTTCTAGACATGAAATTTGAGTGGCCTGAGGAGTATTCAATTTTTAAGTTTCCAAGCTGACAGTACACTGTCCTTGCAAATGTGAGTTTCCTGTAAATTTGAATCTATCACATACCATGTGTCAGTGTCCACAAAATCCCAGCTCATCTGTGTATAGATGCTGCTTGTAATTCAGATAAGACAAAGCTTTCATGTGTCCTAGAAGTTCTTGGCCTGAAAAGGATGCCATTTCAACCATTTCAAGGGCATTAATCAAAGAATATGTATCAGTGCCTTCTACATGGTCATTGCACCCAATATTACTTTTCTACAGGAATTTTTTGTTACAAAGAATAAAGGAATAAGAAAGACCACATTTAATTTCTCTACCCTACATATTCTGTGATTTCTTTTAAATCTTGAAACAGTTCTTATTTTTGTAATATTTTTCTCTTCTAGGAATTTGTTGTTTGTTCCTGGAAGGAATTACATCATATCTTGACATTTGGTTTGGAAAACTCATTGCTCACATGATGAGTTCATTAGATATATTACTTTGTTATTCTGCAAGGTACCCCGAGTGATAGCCTTGGCATTCTTTTTATAATTGCCATAGTACATACATTTCCATTTGTCTACTCTTCTACAACATGCTCACAGTTTTCAAGCCTTGCAAATGGATCCCTTAGGGCTTAGCCAAATTTTATGAGTAACCTGATCTTAAGAAAAGAACTTCAAGGTATTGTTTCCTTCAGTATCATCATACTCTTATTACAGAATTCCATCTCATTTAGCAATTGCAACATAAAGTTAACAATCCTCTATATAATATGTGCACTATGTCTACATTACCAGTTATCAACATAGATATCAGAGATTTGGTATTTCAAATCTATCTAAGTGGTATTCAAAATTCATTGTTTTATATTTTAACAATATTTTAATAGTATTTGATTTGATTGAGCTTAGTTTCATTTCATGAGATGCAGTTGTAATTTGATACTCTAATTCTACTGATTTTATTATCTTCTTCTGAATCATAGCTCACTCAGTTATTTCTGATATGTCATATTTCTGGATACTGCCAATTTTCAGGCAGAAGCATCAAAATCATTGGAGAGCAGCTTAACTTTTATTCATTTTACTAAGCAAACATTTAAATATCATTTTGAGAAATGCATGTATCATTAATAGGTACATTGGAAAAATTTTTGTCATAGGAGAAAGGAATAAATGAAATCATAAAAAGGCTGTTAAATCTTAAAAAGGCTTTAGGAGCCTTTTTACCTGTAGATAATGGGTATTGTATAAAAAACAGGATGACAGGAAATAGAAATATAGAATCTGAAACATTTTATCTACAATGTGTTGGTTGATTCCATCTATTAAATCTCCACCCACTATATTTGAAAATGGATGAGCTATTTGCATTTTAAGTATGCTCATCAAAGATCCTGAGAATAAAAAACCTTTTACTAATGGATTCATAACTAAATATACTTATTATTTTCTATATGCCTCTGTAGTAATGCTACTAGCTTTTACTTTCTGATTGTATCATAAAAATTTCAAAAATACCTTGTCACTATAAATATAAAACTACATGATATTCAAGTGCATATTATATAACTTCTATAAGACTTGCAACATGGAGATTAACTGAGAATGACTCATTTCTTAAAGAAGACTAATATGGCCTTGGGTATGAGGATTTTCTCAAAGAAAATTGGTTTATATTCAGAAAGATGTTCATGTCAAAATTACCTCTCAGTTATTATTTAGTACATCGTTTTCTCTCTATCCTCCCTTATATCTTCGTATCCCTCTGAACTGATATCCATGACAGGGCCTAGAAACCAGATTCTACATAATGTAGTATTTACTTCATCCCAGTCTCTCTCTACATGTCTGAGTGATATGTCCAGATTGAAATGTAATTCATCTTCGAGTTCTTTTACATTTAAATGTAAGTGATTTAATTTTCAACCAAAACTATGTTTGATCAAATATAATAATAAGAATTATCATGTC
The DNA here is from genome assembly GCA_004027295.1 of Dolichotis patagonum. Taxonomy (NCBI): domain Eukaryota; kingdom Metazoa; phylum Chordata; class Mammalia; order Rodentia; family Caviidae; genus Dolichotis; species Dolichotis patagonum. The sequence goes on along the minus strand of PVJX010007999.1, from coordinate 8,163 downwards.
AGAAAGGAAATTCCATACCATTTTCCCTAAAAGTGGAAATATAAAGGCTGGTTTGATAGCTGTATGGTATCACCGGACAACCAGTTCTTATCTTCCGTTCTGTTTTGAGTAATGACTGCGTTCATCAAGTTTATTTCATGATACAAAATGGCAACATAGCATCATATCTTAAATCCATATTTTAGGTATTGTGTACAATTAAACATAATTCCTAGCATTATGAGCTCCTTTTAAATTATTTTTATGTATTTTACCAAAATGTATTTTTTTTTCTCGGCTGGTATTTTGTTATATGATCAGTGTAGGTCAGAAGCAATGCTTGGTGCATTACTGAATCTATTTTGTTCCCAAGTCACAATATGAGAATGAATCATTGTTAGTCAATTAATGATGGCTGCCACAGTCTTAATTTTTTCTCAAAATAAAATTAAAACTTCTAATGACTTGTGAAGCCCTAAATGTGCTAGATTCTGCCTCTTGTCACACATTGTTGTTGTCATTACTCTTTGTGTTTAAACTATACTGGCTATGCCTCAGATTCTCATAGATGGAACATTACTCCTATCACCAAATTTTCCCAACTGTTTAGTATATTCACACATTCTATGTCTTAGTTGACCTAAACCAGCTAGGCAAATTTTTCAAGGGAGTGTTCCATGAGATTCCTCTCCACATGATTAATGCTCCCTGATGACTATTCTCATTGAACTACATAAATGGGCTTCATACCCTTTCTTTGTTTGTTTGTTTGTTTTAATTTTATTTAAAGAGAAAACAAAACAAAACAAAAAAAGGGTAGCAATAATACAAAATTCCAAGGAAAAAAAGAAAAGAACAAAAAACACTAAGAAACCATTACTTGATAACTTACACACTGTCATCTTGGAAATAGTTGTTCAAGTTACAAAGTTAAAACATACAAAGTACACATTCATACAATGAGACTGTTAACAGTTCTGCTCCATGATCTAACAAAAACAGTGATATGGTCATTCATCTTATACACTTAAACATACATGCAATTATATCCTTTAGAGCAATTTCTTTTCCTCTCTTTTTTACAGTAGCAATTACACATTTAGGGTTTTATTACTCCTACATTTCTTATTACTTTTTACACTAGAGACACAATGCAATATTTATAAATATGATTCTTATTTATTTCACTAATGAGGATAGTCTCAAGTTGTCTCCATTTACCTATGAAGGCCTCAAGATCATCTTTATTCATAGCTGAGTAATACTCCATTGTATAAAAATACCACATCTTTTTCATCCATTCTGTGGTTGATGGGCATCTTGGTTGTTTCAAAGATTTAGCTATTACAAATTGTGCTGCTATGAACATGGGTGAACATATATCACTGTGATATGACCTTTTAAGTTTTTCTGGGAAAATACCCAGGAGTGAAATAGCTGGGTTGAATGGAGCTTCCAGTCCTAGTCTTCTGAGAATTCTCCATATTGATTTCCATAGTGGTTGCACCAGTCTAGACTCCCACCAAGAGTGGAGCAGTGTCCCTTTTCCCCCACAGCCTTGCCAACATTTGTTATCAGTTGATTTCTTGATGGCAGCTATTCTTTCCACAGTGAAATGAAATCTCAATGTTGTTTTAACTTGCATTTCTCAAATGAGCAGTGATGGTGAGCACTTCTTCATGTGTTTATTTGCCATTTGAATATCTTCATATGAGAACTATGTGTTCATTTTGGATGCCCATTTTTGGAGAGGGTCTTTGAATTTGCAAGGCTTGATGTTTTTAAATTCTTTATATGTTCTTGATATAAGTCCTTTGTCTTAGGGGTTGCTGGCTAAAATTCTTTCCAATTCTGTGGGTTTTCTTTTCACTCTGATGGTGATTTCTTTTGAAGTGTAGAAACTTCTCAATAATATGAGATCCCAGTTGTTGATTCTCTGAAGCATTTCCCATGCAGTTTACGTTTTGTTCATGAATTCTCTGCCTACCCCTATGTGTCCAAGATGTCTACCTACCGTATCTTCCAGTATATTTAGTGTTTCTGTTTTAATCTTTAGGTCTTTGATCCATTTGGACTTTAGTTTTGTGCACGGTGATTGGCATGGATCTAGTTTTAGTCTTCTGCATGTGGAGAGCCAATTTTTCCAACACCATTTATTAAAGAGGCTATCCTTCCAGTGAACATGTTTAGCCCCTTTGTCAAATATCAGGTTGTTGAGTGTATTTTTACTTATACTTACATCTTCTAATCTGTTCCATTGGTCCTCTGGTCTATTTCTTTGCCAGTACCATGCTGATTTTATCACTGTGGCTTTGTAGTACAGTTTCAAGTCAGGAATTGAGATGACTCCTGCCTTGCCTTTATTGACCAGAACTGCCTTTGCTATTCTAGATTTATTTTGGTTCCAAATAAATTTTAGGAGTGTTGTCTCTAGATCTGTGAGGTATGTTGATGGTATTTGGATTGGGATTGCTTTAAATCTGTATAACAGTTTTGGAAGTACGGCCATTTTCACAAAGTTGTTTCTTCCTATCCAAGAGAAAGTAATATCCTTCCATTTTCTAATATTCTCCTCAATCTCCTTTCTTAGTGTAGTATAATTTTCAACATATCGGTCTTTTACATTTTTAGTTAGGTTGATACCTACTTATTTCATTTTTTAGATTTTATTTTGAAGGTCAATATTTCCATAATTTCTCTCTTGGTGAGTTTCTTATTTGTGTACAAAAATGCTATTGATTTTTGAGCAGACTTTGCATCTAGCTACACTGCTGAATTTGATTATTACCTCTAGTAGTCTTTTAATGGAGTTTTTTTGGTCTTCTATATAGAGTATCATGTCATCTGCAAATAGTGATAATTTAACTTCTTTTCCTGTCTTTATTCCTTTTATTTCTCTCTATTGTCTGACTGCCCAGAGTAGTATTTCCAGAACTATATTGAAAAAGAGTGGTGGTAGGGAATATCCTTGTCTTGTTCCTGATTTTAAAGTGAAAGCTTTCAGTATTTGTCCATTTAGTGTAATATTGGCTGTTGGTTTGTCATAGATGGCCTTTGTAAGGTTGAGGTAGACACCGTGTATTCCGAGTTTCTGAAGGGTTTTTATCATGAACATGTGTTGGACTTTATCAAAAGCTTTTTCTGCATCTATTGAGATGGCCATGTGGTTTTTGTTTTTGGCTCTGTTGATGTGGTGTATCACACTTATTGATTTGCGTATGTTAAACCATGCTGGCCTTCATGGCATGAACCCCACTTGCTCATGATGTATAATCTTCTTGATGTTTTGCTGCCTTCTATTTTATTGCTGCATTCAGTATTTTATTGAGAATCTTTGTGTCTATGTTCATTAGTGAGATTGGCCTATTGTTCTCCTTTTGGTTGGGTCTTTCTCTTGTTTTTGTGTCAGAATAATACTTGTGTCTAGGAATGATTTAGGGAGGATTGCTTTCTTTTCAATTTCATTGAAGAGTTTAAGGAGTATTGGCATCAAGTCTTCTCTAACTTTCTTGTAGATATCAGCCATGAATCTGTCAGGACTTGGACTTTTCTTTGTTGGTATTTTTTTTTTTTTACATTTTGAATTTCAATAGCTGATATTGGATTATTCAAAATTGCTATATCTTCTTGGTTGAGATTTTGTAGTTTATATGTTTCTAGAAATGTGTCCATTTCCTCTGTGTTTTATTCTCTATGTGAGTATAAATTCTTAAAATAGGTGTTCATGATCTTTTGAATTTCCATGAGATCTGTAGTAATTTCCCACTTGTCAGTCCTTATTGTGAATTTGCTTTTTTTTTTTCTTTCTTTTTCTTTATAAGTTTAGCTAGAGGTTTGTCAATTTTTTTATTGTCTCAAAAAACCAGCTTTTTGATTCATTAATTCTTTGTATTTTTTTAGTTTCAATTACATTGATTTGTGCTCTAATCTTTATTATTTACTCTCTTCTATGAGCTTTGGGTTTAACTTGCTCTCTTTTTTTAGTAGCTTGAGATAAAGCATTAGGTTGTTTATTTGTGCTCATTCTGTTTTCTTGATATGACTATTTATTTCTATATATTTCCCTTTTAAAACTGCTTTCATTTCATCCCACAGATTAAAATATGTTGTTTCCACCTTTTCATTAAATTGTAGGTATTGCTTTATTTCTTCCTTAATTTCATCTGTAGCCCTCTGGTTGTTTAAAAGGTTGTTATCTAATTTCCATGCATGCATGCAGGTTATGCAATTTCTTTTGCCATTTCTTTCCAATTTCAGTGCACTAAGTTCAGGTATTATGCATGGAATAATTTCAATATGATTGCATTTACTTAAGAATGTTTTATGGGATAATATAAGGTCTGTTTTGGAGAATGTCCCATGTATAGCTGAGAAGAATGTGTATTCTGTTGTGGTTAGGTGGAACACTCTGTAAACATCTACTAAGTCCAGTTGCTCGCAGATATGATTCAGTTCTGTTACTTCTTTGCTGACTTTTTGTCTAGTTGATCTATCTCTTTGTGACAATGGGCTGTTAAGGTCCCTTGTAATAATTGTGTTCTTGTGTATTTGGTTTTTCATGTCCACCAGTATCTGTCTTATACAGTTGGGTGCTCCTGTGTTTGGTGCATGTATATTTATAATTGTTAGTACTTCCTCTTGAATTTTTTTGCTTATAAGTATGTAGTGACCTTCTTGTCTCTTTTAATCATTTTAGGTTTGAAGTTCACATTGTCTGCAAGTAGAATTCTTGCCCCTGCTTTTTTCTAGATTCCTGTGCACGGAATACTGTTCTACATACTTTGACTTTTAATCTATGAGTTCCCCTTTGTGTCAGATTGTTTCTTGTATACATCATATTGTGGGATCATGTTTCTTGGTCCATTTTGTCAACCTATTTCTTTTGATAGTTGAATTGATGCCATTTACAGTTATGGATATCACTGATATGTACTGGCTTAACTTTGCCATGTTATGTTCCAATTGTTTGCTTTCTCCTTTCCCCCCTTATTTAATTGCTTGTCCTACCTGGTGGTTGCTTTCTGTTGTTCTGGGGATTGTGGTCATTTTTATCTCTGTCTAGTATGTCTTTCAACCCTCTTTCTAGGGTTGGTTTTGTGGACATGAATTTCTTCAGTTGTTCTTTGTCATGGAAGTAGCTTGTTTCTCCATTAAATTTGAATGCAAGTTTTGCTGGGTACATCAGTCTGGGTTGAAAGTTGTTTTCTTTCAGGGTTTGAAATATCTCATTCCAATAACAACTTTTTTTTTTTTTAGAAAGAAAAAAAACCAACCAAACAAAACAGAAAAAAGGGTAGCAACAATACAGAATTCCAAAGGAAAAAAAGAAAAGAACAACAACAATAACAACAACAAAAAAAAACCACTAAGAAATCACTAGTTGATAAATTACATACTGTCATTTTGGAAATAGTTATTCAAGTTACAAAATTAAAGCATACAAAGTACACATTCTAACAGTGAGACTATTAACAGTTCTTCTCAACAATCGAACAAAAACAGTAGTATGGTCATCTATCTTCCACACTTAAACATACATGCAGTTATATCCTTTAGAGCACTTTCTTTTGCTCTCTCTTACTTTTTTATTTTAACGAGAATAAAACAAAAGAGGGCAGAACAAAGCAGATCAGAACAGAACAATATAAGCAACACAACACTTCACAAAAAGACAACCGGACATTAACAGTAGCTGTCAAAATATCTCTTTCTCTACTGTAGTTGAGCATAGTTTCAGATACAATAATATCAAACATAACAAAATAGTATAAAACTGTTCAAGAGAATAAGAACTACAGGACATTCTGAACCAAATAACTATGATTAATGGCTACTATAGTATCTCATTTTGAATAAAAAGATTTGTTTATACTATCACATATATTAAAATCCCAATAAGACACAATATGATAGAACTGATGGTAATAGCAGAGTAAAAGCATGGTAGGACTTGTAAGGAAGACGATATTAAATCAGCAGTGGCTGCCATAATTTTGTTTTCTTCAAAACCACTGTTCATACAATTATGCATAATAAAGTTAAAACACTAAAACCATTCCAACTAATGAATGAAAACATTGAAAGGTTTCAAAGCAATGAAATGGAGAATCATGATTACTATAAAATCTTATATACTCTTACCAACTCTCATACTAGGGAGACTATATGGTATTTACACATGTGTTTGGCTTGTTTTGCTTATGAGTATGGTCTCAAGTTGTGTCCATTTATTTATAAATATCTCAATGTTATCACTTTTTGTAGCTGAGTAGTACTCCATTGTATAAAAATACAACAACTTTTTAATCCATTACTCAGTTGATGGGCACTTAGGTTGTTTCCAAGATCTGGCTATTACAAATTGTACTGCTATAAACATGAGTGCACATATATCACTGTGGTATGATGTTTTCAGTTCCTCTAGGAATATGCCTAGAAGCGGAATAGCTGGGTCAAATGGGACTTCCAAATCTAGCTTTTTGAGGAATCTCCAGACTAACCTCCACAGTGGCTGCACCAGTCTACACTCCCACCAACAGTGCACAAGAGTTCCTTTTTCCCCACAGCCTCTCCAGCATTTGTTGTTGCTAGTTTTTTCTATCTTGGCCATTCTTTCTGGAGTGAGATGGAATCTCAGTGTGGTGTTAATTTACATTTCTCTTAGGACTAATGATGATGTACATTTTTTCATGTATTTATTTGCCATTCATATTTCTTCATCTGAGAACTGTGTATTCATTTCAGGTGCCCATTTTTGAATTGGGTCTTTGAATTTCAAGGGTCTGATTTTTTTAAATTATTTATAAATTCTAGACAGAAGTCCTTTATCTGAGGGACAATCCATTAAGATATTTTCACAATTTGTCGGTTTTCTTTTTACTCTGCTGGAAGTCATCTTTGATGTGCAGAAACTCTTTAATAAGATATGGTCCCAGTTATTGATTCTGGGAATATTTCCTGTGCAGTTTGATTGTTTTTCATGAATTCTCTACCTATCCCTATATTTTTGAGGTTTTTACCTACTTTGTCTTCCAACAGATTTAGTATTTCTGTTTTAAGATTGAGATATTTGATCCATTTAGATTTCAGTTTAGTACTTGGTGATAGGTATGGGTCTAGTTTTAGTGTTCTGCATATGGATAGCCAATTTTTCTAGCACCATTTGTTGAAGAGACTGTCATTCTTCCATCAAACATGTTTGGCCCCTTTATCAAAGATAAGGTGGTTGAGTGGGTTTATGGTTGTGGTCGTATCTTCCAATATATTCCATTGATCTTCAGGTCTGTTTTATTCAGTACCATGTTGACTGTAGCTTTGTAGTATAATTTCAAGTCAGGGATTGTGATGCCTCCTGCCTTGCCTTTGCTGCTTAGAATTACCTTTGCTATTCTAGGTCTCTTCTGGTTCCAGATGAATTTTAGGAGTGATTTCTCTAGATCGATGAGGTATGTTAGTGGTATTTTGATTGGGATTGCATTGAATCTGTATAGTAATTTTTGGAGAATGGCCATTTTCACAATGTTTGTTCTTCCTATCCATGAACAGGGGATGTCTTTCCATTTTCTGAGGTCCTCTTTGATTCCTTTTTCAGGGTATTATTATTTTCCTTGTATAGCTGTTTTACATCTTTCAGGAGATTAATTCCTAAGTATTTCATTTGTTTGCGTACTACTGTGAATGGTGTGGCTTCTCTTACTTCTCTGTCAGTATTTTTGTTGTTAGTGTATAGGAATGCTATTGGCTTTTGAATATTGACTTTGTATCCAGCTACACTGCTGAATTTATTTATTATATCTAGGAGTTTTTCAATGGAGTTTTGGGGCTCTTCTATCTAAAGTATCATGTGATCTGAAATTAATGATAATTTAACTTCCTCTTTTCCTATGTTTACTCCTTTTATTTCTCTCTCTTGTCTAATTGCTCTGGCTAGTATTTCCAGTACTATGTTGAATAAGAGCAGTGATAGGGTACATCCTTATCTTGTGCCTGATTTTAAGGTAAAGGCTTTCAGTTTTTGGCCATTTAATATGATACTGGCTGTAGGTTTGTCATAGATAGCCTTTATCATATTGAGGTAAAGACCATCTATTCCAATTCTCTGTAAGGTTCTTATCATGAATGAGTGTTGGACCTTATCAAAAGCTTTTTCTGCATCTATAGAGATGATCATGTGGTTCTTACTTT
>PVJX010007998.1:0-67854 GCA_004027295.1 Dolichotis patagonum | reverse complement strand
AATGTTCTCAGGGTTGGGGGCTGGGAGTGTTTTCTTATTTCTCCCTTTCGTCATGTTTTTGGTTCCTTCCATACAAGTGTACAGTGTAATTCCCAGACCCTTTTCTTGTTGTTTAAGGCTCCTCTAGAGGGCGCAGGCTAGGAGCTTTAGCCCTCTTCAAAGGGTTATCAGAGATTAGAGTTCACCCAGGGGCAGTGTGAGCTAGCTCCTCCCTTCCGGGCCAGTCAACCTTTGCAGGCCTTCACCGCATCAGTGTGCACTGATCTCAGGGAAGTAACTGGGTCCCCACCAGGGGCGTGGCCTAGTCCAAGCAGATTCCACCAATCAGCTCGGCGAGGGGAGTAACCAGCTGAAGCCACTTCCTTATGGAGTTAGGGCTGTCCTGCCCAAATCCATCATGTCATCCAGTCAGTTTCCCCTTTCCCGTGGGAGGGTCTTATTCCCATCACTCACCGAGTCTCCGAGAACTGCTGGACTGTCCGACCTCCAACTTCAGCGCTGCTGTGGTGGGAATTCACGGTGCCTCTGGGTGGGTCGTGTGCAGTGCTGGTCCCGGCGAGCTGCACGCTGGGCTGTTCAGCTCCGTGCTCCGGCGGCTCAAGCCAGTCGCTTCGGCGCAGATTGCTTGTTCAGGTTGGGTGGAATTCAGCCGTCTCCAGGTGGGTTCCATGCTCGCTGATCTTATCTTCACTAATAGTAGCCCCCGGATCTCTTATTTGAGCGGGTTTTTGCACTTTAGTTTCTTTCTGGGTTGTGAGAGTCTATCTCTCTCTGTTTGGGTCTCTCCAGGGTGTTTTATTCTGGCATTTGAGCTGTCTCTCTCAGAGAGGGTCTCTCTCCTGCTACCTACCAGTCCTCCATCTTGTCTCTTCTCCAATTCATTAATTCTTTGTATTGTTTTCTTAGTCTCTATTGTGTTAATTTCTACTCTGATCTTTATAATTTCCTCCCTTCTTTTGGCTTTGGGCTTGACTTTCTCTTCTTTTTCTAGATGCTTGAGGTGTAGCATCAGGTTGTTTATTTGTGTTTGTTTTGCTTCCAGATGTGGGAATTTACTGCAATAAATTTCCCTCTGAGGACTGCTTTCATTGCATACCACAGGCTCTACTAATTTGTATTTGTATTTTTGTTTACTTATAGGTATTGTTTAATTTCTTCTTTAATTTCTTCTGTGACCCATTAATTGTTCAAGAGTATATTATTTAATTTCCATGTGATTATGGAGTTTTTGTAGTTTATTTTTTCATTAATTTCCAGGTTTATGGAACTATGATTGGATAATATGCATGGGATAATTTCAATTCTTTTGCATTTACTTAAGCATGTGGCTATTATATGGTTTGTTTTAGAGCATGTCCCACATGATGCTGAGAAGAATATATATTCTATTCTTGGGTGGAACACTGTACCTATCTATTAAGTCCATTTGTTCACAAGTTTGATTCAGTTCTTTTATTTCTTTCCTGATTTTCTGCCTAATTGATCTGTCTCTTTATGTCAACAGGGTGTTAAAGTCTCTCATTATAATTGTTACTGCTTATTTGATTTTTCATTTCTATTAATATTTATTTTATATAGCTGTGTGCTCCCATATTTGGTATATATATAATTAAGATTGTTATCTCTTCTTCTTGAAGTTTCCCCCTAACCAGTATGTAGTGACTTTTTCTATCTCTTTTGATCATTCTTGGTTTGAAGTTCACATTGTCTGCAAACAGAATAGCGACCCCTGCTTTTTTGGGAGGAGTTCCTATTGCATGGAGTATTGTTTTCCATCCTTTGACTTTCAGTCTATGAATTTCTTTTTGGGTTAGATAGGTTTCTTGTATACAGCATATGGTTGGATGTTGTTTCTTGACCCATTCTGCCATTCTGTTTCTTTTAATTGGTGAATTGATTTATATTAATTATTATAAGTAATATATAATGGCATATTTTTCCATGTTATCTTTCTGCTGTTGGTTCTTTACCTTTTCCCTCTGCTTAATTGTTTGCCTTGCTTAGTGGTTTTTTTTTTTCTGTTGGTGTTCTTGAAGTCGTAGTTATTTTCATGTCTATCTATAATATACTTCAGTATTCTTTGCAATGTTGGTTTGGTAGTCATGAATTTCTTCAGCTGTTCTTTATCATGGCAGTATCTTATCTCTCCATTGATTTTGAAGAATATTTTTTAAGGATACATCAGTCTGGGATGGAAGTTATTTTCCTTTAGGATTTGAAATACTTTGCTCCATCCTCTTCTTGACTTCCTTGTTTGTGTTGAGAAGTCTGCTGTCATTCTGATTGGCTTTCCTTTATAGGTGATTTGTTTCTTTTCTCTAACAGCTTTTAATATTCTGTTCTTAGGTTGAATTTCTGGGGTTTTCATTATTATATATCTGGGTGTAGATTTATTCTGGTTATGGCTGATTGGAGTTCAATATGCTTCACTTATCTGTATGTAAGTTTCCTTTCCCATGTCTGGAAAATGTTCAGCTATCTCTTCTGTAAATAGTCTTTAGATATCATTTGCATTGCTACTTTCTTTTTCATTTACACCTGTTAATCTTATATTGTTTTCCTTTGCATCATCTTTCAAATGTTGAATTGTATTTCTGATTCCTTGTAAGTTTTAAAAAATCTTTCCTTTCCTATTCACTGGCTGCAATCTTGTCTTCAAGGTCTGAAATTCGTCTTCACATTCATTGAGGTGGTTTTGCCAGCTTTTGATGGGATTTTTGATTTCCTGGATATCTCTTTGAATCTGTTTTATGCATTCTAGTTCTTATATTTTTTTTAAACTGGGGATTGAACTCATGACTTTGCACTTGCCAAGTGCTTTTGCCACTGAGTTAAACTGCCAGCCCCTGCTAGTTCTTTCTTATATTGTTCATTCAAGGTTTGTATTGTTTTGCTGTTTCTCTACTTTTTTAACTATGTTTTCTTTAGATGTGTTCAACATTTCTTTCATTATATTTATCATTTCTTGTTTTCTCTGGGAGATTGTTTTTGATTTGAGTTCCTTTATAGACTTGGGAAGTCATTTCTTTACTTTAGTTGCTATCATTTCAGAAGTTTTGGGCATATGGCTTACATTTTCTTCTATGTCCATGTCTCCTAGGCTTGTTTGGGATGGGTTGGAAGTTTGAGATTACATTTTGCTGTTTTGTTTTGTCATTTTCTTGTGTTCACCTGGGGCAATTGAATGCAAAGTCTCAGTTGTTTCTTGGATTGAGGATGCAAGGAGTTTCCCCAGTTGAGTGGGGAAATGTTAGGCAGCCCTTACTGGGTCCCTAGTGGCACTCAAGGGCTCCTCAAATGGGAGGAGTATGCTGGCTGAACTTTTAGCACACCTCACATGGCTTACTGAATCTCCTTGGCTGCTTGAGGTCACTGGGCAGGGCTCTACCAGGTTCTGAGTGGTGTGCCAATGCTGAATGGTAGATGGAGTGCACTGGGCAGGCCTTCAGCTCATGCCATGAAGCACACCAAAGCTCCCCAGCTTCTTGGGGTCTATGGGTAGGGCCCTACCAGGTTCCACACAATATACTAAGACTGCACAGCTAGGTGGAGTTCACTGTGCAGGCCTTCAGCTCGCATCACCCAGCCCACTGAAGTTACTGGCTTGGGCTCACCCGACTGACAAACCAGAGGTCCCAGACTGTCTTGGAATACTGGGTGGGGCCCTACCAGGTTGTAAGCAAATTCCTGCAGCTGCACAGCTGTGTAGAATTTGCTGTGGAGGTCTTTAGGTTGCACCTCTCTCACATGGTGGCTCTCCAGCTCTAAGGAAGTTTTCTACAACAAATAATCAGGGCTTAGATACCTCTAAGGCATCATTTACCAAATGATTCAATATAAGGATAGTAGGAACACATTTTACATGATAATTCAGCATGCTCATGCACACACAGGCTTATAACTAAGACAAAAATACTTGCTGTGATGTGCATACATTTTGCTATCTATAGAATTCATTCTGATAATTTCTTTCCAATCTCATAAGTTTTGAACAAGACCACTAATTTTTTTCATGACTCATTTATAGGTTATGTCCAATGGAAATGCTATATAGCACCTCCCTATTTGTTCAAAAGTTCTAATCCTAATCCCCTGGAGAATTATACCTTGGTCATGATGGTGGTCATCTTTTCACTGCTGTGACAAAATAAAAACTGAAAGTCCTAAGTGTTTGTTTCGGTTCATGGTTTCACAGGTTTTACTCTATGGTTACTTGATTCTGTTTTGTCTGTGCCTGTGGTGAGACAGAAAACCATAGGGGAAGGGCATTGTGGAGCAAAGTTGCTCACCTTGTGGCGTGCAGGAAGAGGGGTCACAGAGAGGCAGGAAGGGATCAGGAGTAAGATATCATCCCCAAGGGTACACCTCCCTTCAACTAGGCTCCATTTCCTAAGTTTCACTTCCTATCACCTTCAAATAATGCCAATCAAATCACAAACTCATCCAATGATAATATTAGAGTTCCTATGATACAATCATTTTCCAAATTCCCCACCTCTGAACATTGTTGCACTGGAGACTGAGCCACAACACAAGCCATATCATATCCCATCCATCACAGCCATAAAGCAGTCCTGGACAGTAAGTACCTAGACCTCATTCTCTTTGTAAGCAATTAGAACTTCACAGAGATGAACATAACTCTTGGGCCTGACAACTTTCTAATTTGCTTCTGGTCTCTGAATTAATTGTGACTAACTTTTCTAGCCCTTTAGGGAGTGAGTTACTCTGGAATGCAATAAACTATTGTGTCCAGGAAGACTATGGTTAGGAAGATGGGCCTCCTAGAAACAAGTTTCTTATTTTCTTCTTTGATATTTTCCCTATTGCTCTGGCCAGCTTTGGGGAAAGAAGTCTTATCATCATATCACATAACAGTCTTCTCTCAGATGTCTTCCTCTTGTGCTCAGGTATACTTTGTCTCCTTTACTAGCAAATAAATCATCCTTCAAACAACTCCTAATCTATTCCTTCCTCAAGAAAGCCTTTCATGACACCCCAAAGTCAGAATTAGGTTTCACCTAGAGTGACAGGGCCACTTACCTCTACCATCACACTTAACACACGGCATCGAAACTATTTGCCAACTGAGTTCCAGGTAGCTGAAATATTTTGAAGAAGGAACTACATCTTTTTTTTTTTTTTTTTTTTTTTTTTTGGTACCGGGGATTGAACTCATGACCTCATGCTTGCCAGGCAGGCACTTAAGCCACTGAGCTAAATCCCCAGCCCCTGGAACTACATCTTTTAGCTTTATATTTCAGTGCCAAATAAATATATAATAGATGTTTATTGAATGAATAAATAAGATTTATTGACTTTTTGTCATCAAACTATTCCAGACCTTAGTGATCTCCAATCTTCATCATATTCCACACAAAGTGATTGAATATCGACCCTTTGCCTTTGCTTTGAATTTAAAAGAAAAATCTCTTGAAAATATGATGTGTGGCTGAACAACAACAAAATGGATTCTATAATGCATACATAAATAGGAGTCTCATTATTTTATAATCATCCTTCACAAATGAAGATTTAAAATGACTGAGTTATACTCAGCATTGAACAAATGCTTCAGGAATCATAACTTGTTTGTTACTGAAAGACTAATAGTTCAGTTGAAAATACTGGAAAGAAACAGGTTGGTCTGTAAAACATTTGAAAGTAATATATATGTAATACAAATTATTATTATCATTTTATAGTCCAGAGGATTGAACCAAGGGCCTTATCCATGCTAAGCAAAGCTCCACCACTAAAGCCCAAAATATTTGATTTAACTTCTGTTAAAACTGTACCTGGTTTGTTCCTATATGTCAATGTTCAAGTTCTATTTTTTAGTGAAATCTATATGTATATCCTCTGATACTCACTTTTAACATAAACCTACCACATACATAAGACACTGTTCAACTTACTTAATTTCACAATAGTTTATTGACTACTTTCTCTTCTAACTGTGCTAGTGTCATGATCCAGTCATGGGATTTACATATTGTTTTGTCTCTTAGTCATTTCTTTGCTCAACACATATTATAAACCTTCCATATAAGTTCATAAGGTGCTGCTATAACAGCTATAGGAGGAATGAAAGACCAATGTATTCTGGATTTCATAGAAATCACCATTTTGCTACGGAGATGAGATACACAGGCATAAAGTATTTAATGTCAATAGAGAAGTTTAATAACAGGATGTGCCAATAAAATAAAAATCATCTTATGCTAAGTCAGGTCTCCCTTGGCTCTCTGTCTTCCTTGGGTCCACTATTACAGGCTGTGTTAGAAACAGAGCGGTTTCACATGGGTTAGTATTAGAAAACTGGGCAGTTTAGTGGCCTCAGTTACAAAGTCTGTATTTACTCTTAGAATTATGAAGTACAAATATGGAAATGCATGTTAAAAGGACAGTATAAAGTGCTCAATTTCATTCTGTTTTTCTCTTTCTTTCAAAACCTGTAGAGAACACATCCTGTATGCCTCCCTCCTAACTCCTCCCTTTTGGAAGAAATACCCTCAGTGGGCTTTGGGGTAACAGTGCCAGGTAAGCAGAGTAACTCTGACAGTTCCTTAAAAGTGGGCAGAGAGAAGAAGCACTGGCCATGTTCTCGGAGAGGTCCAGAGAGACTTCCTTCTACCCTGTCACTGGGAAGAAGAGCTGAAAACAAGAGAAGCTACATTCGGGCCATCTTGAAGGAAGATCACATGACTGATTTTCAGCTGCCCCTGCTCCAAGTTTCCTAAGAGGTCTCAGCATCAGTCCCAGTAGTTTCATCTACCAGCCATCCTTCCTGAAAGAAAGGACTAAGGAGCAGGAAAGGAGTCACCAGTTTCCTCAGTCTGATAGTGTAGCTGGTGACTACAAGAGTCCACTTATCCTTGTGGCAGGGAAAGGAAATGCATTCTGCACCCACCTCCTGGCCTAACTGGGAGAGGCTGTAAGATACTCTTGTAGAAACAGGGATGTCTGCAGTAAGAAAACTGAACCTTGCCATCTTGGCTGTCATTGTCCCCCTAGAAGCTGCTGCTAGAGCTGACTGCGGTGTTCTGAAGGAGTACTTGAAAGCCTGAAAGTGAGGATCAAACTGAACCACAGAAATTAATGCTACTACTCTTCCGGAAGTGTGGAGAACAGTCGAACAAACCTGGAAAGAATGAAGTCAAACCCATTCACATTTCTAGAGGGCTCTGGAGGCTATGGAGAAATAGAGAAGGAGCCCAGTGCTTACCATGCTTACCAGGAAAGAGTGAAAAGTTAGAGGACAGGCCAGGTCAGAGAACCCTAGTTGCTGCAGGATCTAGCCAAGCACTGCCTTAGAGATGTGGCTGAAGGCATGGATTCCAGATGGGGCTTCTCATTGTGATGGTCTTAGAGAAAGAAGAGCTGGGGTGAAGCCGAACACCACCCCAAGAAGATAACTTTCATCAACTCCACAGGAAGCTACCACATAAAACCAGCCAAAACCAAAATAAGGCATAAGACCCCGTAGTGCTGTGCCACTCTCCCATTAGAGAGTCAGCCTCGAGCAAGGGGCTGGAGATGTTTCAGAGCTACATCCATCAGGTTCCCCGAGGTTCTCATCCAGCCCGCATTTAAAAAAGACAGGAATTAAGTTTTTAAAGCTCCTTTGATATAGGCTTGAAACTACACTGGATTCATTACTTTATTTTTGTGACAAGCTCTTGCTATGCAGCCAGGTTGGTCTTGGCTGTCTTCCTGTCTCAGCTCCAGAGTGTTGGGATTACACACGTATGCTATAACACTCACCTTGAATTGGACTTTTAATAATTAAAATTGAAATTTATAAAGTCTGCACAACATGTCATTAAGGAACAAGGGAGAGAATTTAATAATCTCAACTGGAAGTAATGGTGGAAAAATATTTATGCTACTCTGACAGTCTTTAATAAATTTTAGGCCCACTCAGGAGACACATGCAAGTGGTGCTGCTTATGTTCCAGAAATGAATGGGTTTGGACAAAGAGCTCATCAGCAAGGACAGAGATCAGAAAGTGCCTCCCCAGTGGTCTTCAAATATGATTCCCAGATCTCTCCCCATCCCAAACAAGAACAAGAATTTAGAGAACGAGAACTTCAATGTAATTAAATCAAATTGAGTTTAATCCTGGTTTTTTTGGTCAACTTTTCTAAGACAATTTCTCCATCTATAAATCGGTAGTGATTAAAGAACTCTTTTGTGGACTCATTTTGATAAAATACTTTTATGTTTACAAAGCACTTGAAATAGTGTCTGTCATATTTTATAAATAGAAGAAATACAAAGCAATGGATATTTCTTGCTTGTCCAAACTTCTGAAAAAAAAGCAATGCTTGTAACTTCTGATTTTAAGGAGATATTGTCTTAACAACATGTAAAAAACTGAGAAAAACGAAAAATGGGCAACTCTTCTTAGATTATCAGAGAACTGACATTTTAAACTACTGCTCCCAGCACAGAGGATTTAAAGCATCACAGCATATCAGAGCAGAAACCCACAAGAGAAACCTTCCTAAGAACCAGTGCCCAGGTAAGACAATCTAATATGTAATTGATGAATTTTCTGGAGACTCTATACAGACAATTTTCAGAGTTAAAAATTTCAGGGGGATATATTCAAATGGAAGTGCTCACATTTTTGCAGAGTTTACCTGCATGTTTATGAGGACTTCACAGTGAATACTTGAGAAAAACCCAGTCATGTTCCTGGTTTGGAATGGAAAAGAAAAGTGATCATTTGGAAGTACTCCATAGCTTTCTGTTCTTGACAGCATCTTCTCTCAGGAGAAACTGTTTTACCAGTCTAACCCACTGGGGTATCATCAGAGTCAATCTTCCTGGGGAAAGGGAGATACTTAGGTCAAGTTCTACCTAACTATCCTTTCTCACTTGAAGGGGAAGAAATGAGAAGCACTTGTAAAGTCTATAGTCACAGGGAATAGAACCACTGAAAGACTGAGACTAAATAGTAATGAGACTCTAGAACACCTCCCCATCTTCTCCCTCTTTAGCCCTACATTACCAAAGGGCTCTTTAAATTCTGTCAACTTAGTAAATCTTTTTTTTTTTTTAATGTTATGCTGGGATTAGCCATTAAACTGGGAATAGCCATTGAACTGAGCTAGATTCACAGCCACTTTCAAAATTTGTTTATTTTGAGACAGGGTCTCATTAAATTGCCAGACTAGGCTCAAATTTGATGCTTCTTGCCTCAGCCTCCTGGAGTGCTGGGATTACAAGTGAATGCTACCATGCCCAGCTCCAGTAGATGAGTATATTTTTTAACAAAAAAAATCCCTAAACTAAACCAAAACAAAACAAAAAAAATCACAAGGCATACGAATATGTGTACATACACATACAAAAAAAAAAGAAAGAAAGAAAAGAAAAATATAATTTGAAGAGATTAGATAAGCATCAAAACCAGTGTCAGTTACTCCAGGTGGGATTGCTGGAATAATAATCAGACTGGGAATTTGTTAAAATGATGATTAATATGCTAGCAGCTTTAATAAAAAAAACTAGACAACAACAGATATATAATGTAAGCAGAGAGAAATAAATTCTAAGGATGAAAAATAAATTCTAGAGATCAGAAACGCTGTCAGAAATGATGAGTACCTTTGATTTGCTGATTAGTATAATGAATATAGCTGAGAAAAGAATCACTAAGTTTGGAGATATGAGAATAGAAACTCAAACACTGAAAACCAAAGAGAAAAAGGACTGAGAAAAAAACAAGATATCCAAGAACTGAGATAACTACACAAGGTATAACACATATCATAGTAATATCAGAATAAGTAAATGAAACAGAACTAATATTTGAAATAACCATGACAGAGAGTTTCCCCAAATTAACATCAGAAACAAAGCTACAGATCAGAAAATGTCATGCATGATAAATGCCTCCCAAAACAATACCTAAGCATATCATTATATTCAAAGTTCAGAAGCATCAAAGATAAAATCATGAAAGAAGCTGAGTTAGGAGAAATACCAGAATTATAAATAACTTCTCAAAAATAATTTAAACAAAAACAGTAAAATTAAATAAATGAGAAAAAAAATTCCTGACCTAGAATTTTTGTACCCGCCAAAATTGTCATTCAAAAGGGAAACAGAAGTAAACTTTGTTTTTCCAAACAAAAATAGGGGAATTTGTTGCCAGTAGACCAATCTTGCAACAAATGATAAAAGAAGTTCATCAGAGGTAGGTCACAAACTCAGAGAGAGGTAGAAGATTAAGGCTGGGACACAACCAGTCAAACAACTGGTTTCTGTTAAAATCATGGCGATCCAGGCAGGGCATATGCATGGAGCACAGGATGCAGGATGACTCTGCAGTTTCTGAGCACCGTATGTGGGGCCAATCAGAAGAGTGCCACTTTCAATTCTGCTTTCCATCAGGCCAAGTGAGTTTTCAGTAGGGCAGCCAACCCAAGACCTGATTTGCATGAGGGAGAAGTCAGTCCAGGAATTCCAGACACAAAGACCTTATCCTTGTGGCCACTCTAAGTCTGATCACTGGCCTGCTCTCACTCTGCAGAGAGTGTTTCTTTTCTACTTTCATACAGACACATACATATGGTATATTGTAAATATATATACAAGCTATATATGCACAAAATATATATGTATTATTATATATGTGTGTGTATGATGTATTGTAAATATACCACCCAGCGCTGGTAAGGGTGTGCAAGAACAGCAGATCTAATTCATGGTGGGAATGCAAAATGGTATTTTAGAAGACCATTTGGCAGTTTCTTATAAAACTAAACACGCCCTTCCCACGAGATCCTTGCAGGTACATTCTCTGGTGCTCAACCAAAAGGAGTTGAAAATTTAAGTCCACGTAGATACCTGACCAGGGGTGTTTGTAGCAGTGTTATTTGTAATTGCCAAAACTTGGAAGCAACCAAGAAGTGCTTTCCGTAGGTGAACTGATGAATAAACTGTGGAATATCCTGAAAAAGTAACATTACTCAGCACTAAAATGAAATGGGCTCACAAGCCCTATAAAGACATGAAACAATTTAAATGCTTATTACTAAATGAAATAATCCAATCTTAAAAGGCCACATACTGCATGACTATGTAACCAAATGCAATGAGTTTGCCCTTGGATGAGTGCAAAGTCAATAAGCACAACCAGGAAATAAAAGAGTGAAGAATGGTTTATTACTTACAGCAAGCAAGGAGCACACTGGGGGTAATTCTCAAAGCAGTGATGCCTTAAACAAAGCAGGCAAGGGCTTTTATTGGGAAAACTTAAATACACATTCGTACAGGAGAGACTATTCTTTACATGTAGAGGCAGGTACATTCCTGAGTATGCTCAAATTCAAGGTCATATATTACATGTTTTTAAAAATGGCAGAAGGCAATGCTTCTGGGTGAATTCAGTGTTACTAAGAGCAAAGGTTACTCCGCAACACCTAAAAAGAATGAATCAGGATGACTCAGCAATTTTGGATGGTTCCGTTCAAGTTTCTTTGGAGGGTTTTATCTGAAACAAACAAAACCTCTGACGGAACATTAACAGTAATTTAAAGGAGTAGCAGCTTCCTCATGCTCCCCCTCAGCATAGATACTTGTCCCTAAATGTATCTGTCTAGTACCTAACAATTCTAACTAGTATATGGCATTCCAGAAAAGGCAAAATTTTAGAGACAAGAAAAGAATCAGTGTGTGCAAGGGGGTGGGGTGAGGAGGTGTAAACAGCATGGAGGATGTTTAGGGCAATGAAACTAATCTCTCCAATTTTGCAGTGGTGAAGACTTGTCATACGTTTGTGCAAAACCATAGAATGTAAAACAACAAAAGTGAGCCTTAATGTAAAGATGAAGTTGTGGGTGATGAGCCAGTGTGGGTTCATTAATTGTAACAAATGTACCAATGTGGTGCAAATCAATACCTGGGAGATGTTGTGTTTATGGGGATGTTTGTATTAGGGGAGATGGAGAAACACTCCATGTTTTATGTTCAGTCTTGCTGTGAACTTAAAACTGCTTGTACTCTTTCTTTAGGTTTAACGCCTACAAATAGATTTTCTGTAACAACAAGAACAGCAACAACAGCAAAACCACACCTTGTTTAAAAAGGGTCCTGATACATGTTACAAATTGCTCTTCAGTGTTAAAAACTGTCCTTCACTGTATATAATTTTTCACTTCAGAACCTTGATGTAAGTCTATGGAAATGAAATCTATGCACCTCAGTCATCATCAAAGAAACTTGAACACACGAAGTAAGGAAAACAACAGGAGAGAAAAAAGGCAATAGCGCAAATGCTTCCTGCCTTGTGAGGTAATTAACGAACCCTTTCAGAGCTAGCCTTAGGAGATCCTGAGGGGATGAATTGCACTCACAGTGTCATTGCGGGCAAGCCCTTCCTTCAGTCTAGTTCCCGGCACCTTCCCTTCCAGCCTTTTCGCCTTCCCCAAGTGAATCAGTGCTCCTGTTGCTGGCACCCCATTGAAGTATTTTGTTAATAATGATGGCTACAGTGTTACCTCTGAAGGATATTTGAATTTTTTTACTTTTGGATTGTTAAAGATGCAAATGTATGTGTGTCTAAGGTTAGGGCTTTGGGAACTCCTATTTTTGGGAGTTTGGGGGTGATGGAAATTTTCTGCCACTCCCACGACTGAACCGTGTAGGTGCCTCCCCACCATTGTTTTCAAGGTCAGACTTGGGATGTGAACATTCTGGATAAAATGGTGACTTCATCAGTTCTGGGTGAGACCTTTTTGCATTTGTGGCTTTCATTAGCAACATGATGTAGAGCCCTACTTCTCAAAGCGTTGCCCTTGAATCATCTGCTCAGAATTACCCTAGGGACTTTTGTTTTAAAGAGAACCTCTGCATCCTTCTGCATATCTGAACTTCCGCAGTTTCCTTGGGTAATTCTGAGGGATTTGAAGCAGGAGATTTTTATGCATATTGAAGTTGAAAAATCAGAGTTGTAGAAAAGACCCACAACCCTGTCCATACATTGGATTCAACTGTGGTACTTCTTTACATTTTTGTGGTTTCCATGTCACATTCTTGGAGAGATTATGATTTTATTGGTGCCAGGCACCAGTGTATTTTAAATTAGATTTCTTACGGTTATTTTAATGTTTATCTGAGAACCCTGACCATTCTCACCTATGCTAGGCCTGGTGCTGAGAACTGAAAGGGCTTGAGCCTTCCCTTACAGAATTTTTCTCTCCTTATTAATGTGATGTTGCTGAGTTATCATTTCCCTTAGCATGACTTTACTTTTCAGAGAGTTTCCTGCTAGAACAAGTGACTTGAGCTTCACCAGAACTTCCTGAAAGACATATCAAGTCCTCAGCAAGGACCACTTGCAGGTAGTGTCCTGAAGTTCCTTGCCTTGCTGTTTCCATCAATCCACAGCGATTACTTCATGATCCTTACCTGATCCCAAATCTGGCTTTTTAAGGCTTGCCCTATCAAATTCCCAATCCTCAATAAATTCTAACTCCATCTTCTTCCTCTGACATGCTTTCACTGTTCTGTTGGGTGTTACTTTCTCTAAGCACAGTAAGTGTACTTGGCTTTATCTTAACAGGTTGTGCTGATGACATGTATTAGCAAAAGAAAAGTTGCTATCTATCTATTGCTAGGGTCAAAAACTGATAGAATAGAGAATTGATGTCTGACAATGGTTTTTTTTGTTGTTGTTCTCAAGCTACTTAACTTCTTTGATCTTTACTTCTTTTTGTAAAATTGAGAATTTACAATACCTCTCCTGTGCCTCAGGATCATTAAAAGGCAAGGAATTTGCTGTCTGTCAAAGTGATCTACAACCTGGAAAATTCTTCCTTAATACAATGTGATATCTCTAAACTATCACAGCTCCCATGTATTGAGCACCTGTTACAGGGTCAGAAACCGTGCCCTCCCTTCTACCATCTCAGGCAGACATTTGATGGCTCTCAGACAATGGAGCCTCAAAGACTGGCGCTTTGATATTTCAAGAGGTCTCAGTAGCTAGCTTGGAACCAAGATTGCTCTAACTTTGTCTTGTTTCTCCCTATCGTGCTCTTGCAAGGGGCTCTGTCCGGAACCCTTGCCAGACCAGACCTGCCCTTCAGGCTGTAGTAGTCAGCTCTGAGTTACGAGTGATTCAATACTTGTGGCAATAAACTGCACAGAGAAAAGGTTTATTTTGGTTCACAGTTCTGGAGCTTCCAGCCATGATTAGGAAGTTTCTTTCTCTGGACCCTCATCAAAGAAAGTGCATTGTGATCAGAGTGCATGGTGGAGCAAGCCACTGACATTATGAACCAGGAAGCAGAAAGACAGAAGATGGGCCAGGATCCCACAGTCCCTTGGAGTCATGCCCCCAGTGACCTAAGGACACACCCACTAGGCTCCACCCCTTAAATGTTCCAACACCCCCAATTGTGCCACCGAGGACCAAGCCTTTAATGCACGGATCTGAGGAACGCTCTCCATATTCAAACCATGGTGCCAGAAATTCAAACTCCAAACAGCCATTCACAAGTTAATCTCTGTCTCCTGTGTCTATGTTATTGCCTAATAGCTCTCTATCCTTCTTTCCTATATAGAGAGGATTTGAGTGTTAATAATCTGACCATTTTCTGAGTCTTATACTGTATATGACTTATATGTTTATGCAGTCTAATAAATGTATGTTTTTCTCTGTTAACCTATTGTCAGTTTATTTCCTAGACTAAATGTTTTAAACCTAATAGAGAAAAGGGAAAAATTTTAAATTTTTACATGTAACTCCTGAAGCATGATAGTCATTCCTACAACAGGTCTGATGACTTTACATCTTTTTGATGCAGAATTCTATCAACTTGGACAAAGGATCTGGCTGCCACTCCTGGGCTTCCAATCCTGTCCAACTACCTTTTAGGCACCGTAGTAGATGCTTTATTAAACTTCCTTTATTTAATCTTCATAACAACCTAATGTGGCAGATTTTGTTGCATCTCTTTTCCAGATAGGGAATCTGAGACTCAGAGAAATTACATAACATGCATTTAGTAAGCAGCCAAGGCTTATTCCTAACCCTGGTTGTCTTTCCTCATAGAATATATTATTCCTATAATGATTATTTATTTGATTATGCCATATAAGCATCAAGTTCTTTGATACAAAGCAGGTTGATATGGTTATTCTTTACCTTACTTGTGTGGTTGGTGACATTGATATTAGGGGGTCAAATTCTAATTATACCCTCTTGAAATTTGGAGGGGGGGAGCTGAGCCTGAGAATTAAACTCATGTAAGACACATTAACAAGAAAAAACATAAAATTCATTTAATACAAATTTAACGTGATATGAGACCCTTTGTAAAGAAATGAAGATCCCAAAAATGACAGAACAAGAGATACTATACTAGGTTTAACAGAGGCAATGACAAAAATAACTATGTATAGAGGATGAAGGAAGATAAATATTAGTTTAAAAAGGCATGCACAGAATTCTCTCAGTTTCAAATTCCTAGCATTTAGAATATTACTTTCTTTCTGGTAGAGAGAAGACATCTATGTGGGGCTTTTATCTCTACCTTTGAGAAGAAAAAGAGGAGGGTCAGATCACCCTTCTTGCATCTATCCTTCTGTTGTTGTTGTTTTTTTAAACATGGCTTTAGCTCAAGATAATCCTCATACTAAAGTGACATATTTTGGGGCCATATTTTGGGGCTACATTTTGGGCCCTAGGGAAATCTGAGAGGTGCTGTGTTTCCTGAATTCAAAAAGTTAGCACTGGACTAAACACAGGATGTATAGGATGAACAGATGCAGATGCTGGCTGCAAGCTTCCGCCTCTCTCACCAGAGAGAACTGCCTGATTCCCAGGCTGCACACCTACAGGCTGATGTCCTTGTACAGGAGGCTTCGTGCCTTAACTCATCTTCCACAACCAAAACGGCATGGTTATAATAGCGACAATAAGTGTCTGCCCTGAAGGAGCCAAGATAACCTTGAAGGGAATAAAAGAATGTGCATATTGACGGTGCAATTTGAGTACATATTGATTTCTAGTAACCGATGTCTGGGTTCTTAGCTGATATAATAGGTTGTAGGACTTACTTGTAAATAAAATTACAGAATTCTTTATTTTTTAACCCATTCAACCCTTGGAGGATCATGTTATTTTTATTTATAAATACGCAACTGATGTAAAATGCAGTGTAGCCTATGGCTTGGTGGTTACCGATTCCAGGAATAGCTAACAGAGCTCAAATCCTATGGGAGGCTAGAGAGACAGTCCTGACCAGATGACAAACATGATTTTCCATTGAGGAGTTGGTAATGCACAGAATTCTTCTCATGGAGGAAGTGCCTATTGGGAAGCAACCATGTTGATTTTTCTACCGGAAGGATGGGGGTACAGTTCTGGAAATCTCTTTCTCAACTGTACCAAATACAAAAAACCAGAGACAAGCGTGAAATTCTGCTCTATTTTTACTTCATCATCAACAGTTGTTAAGTCACTTACATTTAGGTAACAAACTCTGCTGTTCCAAAAGTCTTTTTTTTCCCATCACTGTCATGTCATATAAAGTCATTTTCTAGGCTGTACATGAGAACAGAAGTGGGCTGGCCCTCTATTGGTGGATCCCAGATGAATAAACATCTAATAATGTTGCAATCGGAACAGCTGTTCACTGACTTATCCATTGTTCATGTGCTGAGCACCAGGGCCTGTATTTATATGGGGAAGTATATGTGTTATGCCTTACATCTGCAATGCCCCCTATGGTCTCACGTGTTCAGAGATGGGCTTTCAGGAGGCGATTGGATCATGAGGGCTCTATACACATTAGTGCATAAGTCCATGGATGAGTCCCCAGCTCAGGGTGCTGTTGGGAGGTGGGGCCTGGTTGCATTGTGTGGTCCCCTGGTTGTGTGCCTTTGGAGGGTATATCTTTTACCCTGACTCTTCCCTGCTGCCTCTGCTTCCCAGTACCATAGGTTGAGCAGCTTTCCTTTGCCAGGCCCTCTGCCACTTCTGCTTTGGAGACAGAGATCCAAGGGCTGAACCCCTAGACTCTATGAGCCAAAATAAACTTCTTCTTTGTGTATGTCAGGTATTCTATCCCAGCGATGGGAAAGCTGATGGATACAACAGAGAGACAGAATAAAAGTCCCTGGCTCAGAAGCTCACAGTCTTGTAGGACAGAAGGGATGACAGCCTGTCATGGTTTATGTCAGTGGCCCCCAAACTTCATGCCTTTGCATTATGCATTTGTGGTTGGTTCAGCTGTCTAGTGCTCGGATTGGTGGTGTGAGTGTTACATTCACCTAGAGGAGGAGCCAGGATGTGATGTAATGGCAGGAAGAAGGTGTGTGTCTCTCTTTTGCTGGTTTCCACTGCAAAGCCGCCATGAACTGCGTCCCCCCGCCATGCCATTCTGCCTTGGAGCCAACTGAGTATGGACTGAACCCTCCAAAACTGTAAGAAATAAACCTTTCCTTTCCCAGCTTTGGGCATCAGGTATTTTGTCTCAGCAATGAGTAAAAAATAACTAAGACACAGCCATACAAGCAAATATAGATATCCTTACAGCCACAGCTAGTCTTCAAAAGATGGATTGCATACATTCAGATAATGATCTATATTCTATTGTTTTAAGTTGGAAAAATAATAATGTGTCCACATCCCACTAAAAATCTCAATAAATTTCTCTAAGAATTTCTCAAACTTGTAAAGATCCATAGAACTAGTCAATGTATGATCTAACATGATATTATAAATGTAATTATCTGATTTTTAGTAGTCAATGAACTCATCATTTTGTACAGTGTATGTAGATGCTGAAAAGCATCATGTATGACTCATGCTTTACTTTACTAGGAAGATCATAGCCTCAGTGTATCCTACCCTCACTATGGCTATTGATCATCTGCATACGGTATTTCTCCAGATTGAAAAAATAAGAAATGATGAATACTTCCCAGAATAAGCAATATTTTACAAAATGAGAAACACTCTCAAGGGTTTTCTGCATTTTATCCTGCAGAGAATAAAGAAATGTAGATATATGTATGGCCAAGTTGTGTCCACTGTGTGTTTACTTCTCTCAGTGTACATTGTCATTTCTGAAGTATGTACTTTTCCAGGTGTCTTACATTCACCTGGCTTCTCTGATACATTGTGGCCCATGATTTTACTTAACAGTGTGTCTGAGAATGATAACTGATGATACAAAAAAAAGGAATCTCAAGCTAAGATCCTTTTGGGAGAATGGTTGACATTTGACTTCAGGGCATACTCACCGTCATTTATATGCCCCCTAAGCAGATTTATTATGATGGGTTTTAGTCTGGAGGGAGACTGTTGGGTGAACAATTTTGCAAGTCATTATAGAAAATATTCAGTTGAGTCTGCAGATAACAAGAGACACCCATACTTCTAAGAGACATGGTCATCAGGTAAGGGAGCATGGTGGATGCTGCCTGCAAAGGTCAAAGAAGAGAAAGAGCAGCAAGAAAGAGATGGAGGATGATCCCTCCCCAGACAGGCAGACAGAGAGGTGGGGTAGAGGGCTTCTGGGCTGGGAAAAAACCATACACAAAGGCATAGGGACAAAACATCCCATCACATTGTGTTCAGGGAGCTGAACGCAGTTTCTTAAGGCTGAAGAACAAGGAGTGGGCTAAATGAGATTAGACAAAAAGGCATCTTTGTTTGGACGTTATTTTGAATACAGAGTTATAACTGAAGGCCTTAAAGCAAGAGAGTGCTAGTAACACACTTTGAAGTTTTAAAAAAAACACCCTAGCAACGAAAAAGAAAAAGGATCTGAGGAAAGAGGGCAGAAGACACAGATGATGAGGACAGAGGACAGAAGCAATGGCGATAAAGGAAAGGAGGTGAACTGGGTAAAGGCTGAGAGGCAGATCTGGTGGGGTTTGGGGTTTGTAATCTCTCTGACAATGAGCAGCCTTTTTCATTCCGGTACCATAGACCAGGGAATTAAGCATCAGGGACTGCGTCTTTTCTGTTTAGTGTCTCCTAAAGACAGTTCTGGGCAGACATCTGACACAAAGTAAGAAAAATTTCCTTGTTTTGCCAAGACCTCATCAGCCGGAGCCAGGTGCTAAGGTAATGAATCAGCAGGTTAAATGACTACTTTCTGAATAGGGCCTCATAGTCCCTGTCTTAGGGCTTTTGGTTCACGGTTCTGGAGGCTGTGAAGCCCAAAGGCTTGTCACTGGCATCTGCTCAGCTTCTGGTGACAGACCCCAGTGCTGCATCAAAACAGGGCAAAAAGTAGAAAGGCAAGCAGGTGCATGCATAAGACAGAAAACGTTCGGGAAGACATCAATTTAGAATGACCGGCTCTTCGGGTAATCTAGTATCTTGGGAGTGAGAACTTAACTCTCTGAAGAATTAACCCAGTTCTGTGAGAGTGGCATCAAGTCCTCCTAATCACATAATCATACTTTAAAGACCCCACCTCCACAAAGGCAATCACATTTCAATCACAGATTGTGTGTGTGTGTGTGTGTGTGTGTGTGTACACAGATGTGTGTGTGTGTACTGTTGATTAAACCTAAGGAGTGCTAAGCTACATTCCCAGCCCTCTTTTTTTGCCTCCCTCTCTCTCCCTTCCTCCCTCTTTCCTTTCTTTCTCTCTCCCCCTTTTTCTTTCTTTCTTTCTTCCTTCCTTCCTTCCTTCCTTCCTTCCTTCCTTCTTTCTTTCTTCTTTCTTTCTTTCTTTCTTTCTTTCTTTCTTCTTTCTTTCTTTCTTTCTTTCTTTCTTTCTTTCTTTCTTCTTTCTTTTTCTTCTTCTTTCATTCTATTTTGAGAAAGGAGGTGTCTATGTTGCCCAGGCTGGGTTTGAACTTGTGATCGTCCTCTCTCAGCCTCCTAGGTAGCTGGCATTTAAGGGGTGCACCACCACACCATGGTCAGTTTTGAAATTCACATAAATTTGTATTTCACAAACAAACTACGGCCGTCTCTTAATTTCAGGCTTCTCTTTTTAATTTTGACTACAGTCCCCATTATGTCAGCTGGAATACTGCAATGTCTCCTCATTGATGTCCTAACTTCTATTTTCTTGCCTAAAGCCCCAGAGATGGAATATTCTTGAAGTACGGTCTTGGGAATCTCAGAACAGGGTTGTCTTGATCTCAGCTGAGCCATAGCCACCCAGCTTCTTCCATCATTTTTCTCTCTCCCTGATGGAAATAGTGGTCCTTATTCATCCACCTCATACAGAGGTTGGACAGATTGACTAGTTAATGCTCAAAAGAAAAGTGGCGATTATTATTATTACTCTTTTGCCTCAGATTCATTCTCTGCCTTTGAAAGGGAGTCACAGAATGGCCACTGATGGTTAGTTTTAATGCTCTGCTTCTCCCAGGTGGAATATTTATTTACCAACAAAATAAACTATTTTCACATAGAAGGTAGAAGCCTATTCATCCATTTTTAAATGATGTGACTAAGTCACCATCAAGGAATGTAACTGGAGCATTATGGTCAGAGTTGACATCTGGCCTTATGTCAGCAAGGACTTTGCCCTCTTCTCTGTGGGCATTAATGATAAAAAAAAGTGTCTCCTTGCTTTGTCAGCCAAATGTCACCTGGAATGCTACTGATATCAACCTAAATGCTATAGAGTATTGGAGAGGTATGTACAATTATTTTTCCTACTGAAACACTTTGAACTTACAACCTTTTACCTTGGCAAAGAGTGAATAATGGCTTCTCAAAGACATTTTTTTATTTGTTTATCTCTGCAAAGTGCTGATTATCTCAGGAGGTTCAATATTGAAAACAACAAAAAACAAGTTAACATTTGGAATTTTCTTTTCTTTCTTCTTTAGTTTTGAGGTTGACACAAAGTCAAGGAAAGTTGCAAGAAAAGTTTAAATTACATTTAAATAACAGAAAGAGAGATCGCTCATTTGAAGTGTGTGAATGTAGAATTGATGCTGGTGGCTTGATATTGCAAGCTTGATATGCAGCTAGTTTTCTTTGGTAGTTTGGGCTTTTAGCATGATTTATGCCTAAACTACAGTGAAATTTATGAACTGTATTAAGTGGCATGAAAGAAGCATAAAAATTAGTAATTTGAGGTTCTGGAGCAATGGGATGCTGTATACAAATAAGCTAAATGGAAATAATGGACTGATAGATGCATTCGTGGAAAACAAATGGCTTTCTGACATCGAGGAACCAAAGCTTTGGAAATTCTTTACTTATCTTCTAATTGGCTGGATGAGATAGTGCTGCTAAGGCCATAAGGAATCAAAGAAGTGTCATCAAAAAACAAGACAAGTTTGAGTGGCAAAATGGCGAGATGACAGGTTTTTATGAAGATGATCAATCCGACCAGAGTAGACCAGAAAGGCTGCATCTTACAGTTTTTCCCGGCAGGTGGCAGAAGTGAGGCTCCAAGAGGCTTGTGGGGCTGCTGACCTAGGGTCAGTCTCCTGAACGCTGCCTCGGTGGCAGCCTGGCCAGTGTCCGGCTGCATGGATCCGGCGGAGCAGTCTCTGAGGCCTCTTTGTGAGGTGATGAACGTCCTGGGTGTGGCTGGAACAACCTGCTCACTCTGCCTGTCTGTTTTTGGGCGACGGCCTTGGGAGTACAACATTTTGGCTTGCCTTCGCCACATTAAGTGAAGAAGAATTTTCTCGGAGACACGTATATATAATAAACAATTCCTTTAAAATATTTTTATTATAATAGAAAGGGCAAGCGACCTATGTGCCACAGGTTGGGTAAGCCTCCAGGAATAATCTTGACTTTTCTCGAATGTTTACCTCCTTCTTTTCCTGTTTCCAAGACTCTGGGCTGGGGGGCAGGGCTGTCCAGGTATTTTCTTCTGCTTTTCCTCTTTATTGGAGAGCAGTGGCCCTGGAGCTCATGTCTCTACTTCCCTTGGTATCCAGAATTGCTAACAGACTAAGCAGGGAACGGAGCCTCAGAGAGGATCAAGAACTTGTCTAGCATTCACACCAATTTTGCAGCAGCAAATGTATGCCCCCTCCCCTACTCGCAGTTATTCTGACATTTCCGCCAATTCCTGCAGCGTTTGCGCTCCTTGGCTTCTTGCAGAAACTGGAAGGAAAGTCATAATTGAAAACTGTGAGGACCCCATTGCAAGGCGACCTCAGAGGAGACAGGTTTTCTGGCTGAGGCGGAGCAAGGTGGAGGAAAACAGCTCTTCCTGTGGACAGCGGCCAAGGTGCCCAACTAGTTTCATGAGGCGGACTTCTCCATGCAGAGCTGCAGAGTGCGGAGGTGACAAACTAAGACCGAACTCCACGCTGCCAGGCGAGGGCTCCACAGAGGAACCTGGAAGAACACAATTGACTCAGGTCGCCTTTCTGCCCTCTGGTGGAATGAGAGCTCACTACAGAATTAAAGCCGGGAAACTAGAAAGTTGACTTTTGCTGCTTTGTGGAATGTTGTGCTCCTGAAAGGCAGCGATCCCAGTTTCACGTCAGTAGGAAGCAGCGTGGTGAGATCCAGGATGAGACATAATTTGAAACATCTGCTACCTCAGAATTATCTAGATACCTAATATTCATATTTTAAAAATAATGTACCATGCAAACCCATTTAATTCAAGTTCATTTTCTCTACTCATTTTCATTCAATGCAATGAAATTTCACAGGTACTTTATTGAGGCAAGTCATGAGATATTTCCTTTTAAATATTATTAGTCTTTTTAAGAAGTACCCACAATAAGTAAAAAATAATACTTTTAAAAGTGAAGACGCAATGTCTTCAAGATAAATTACAGCTCTTTTTCATTTTGCAAGATGGCAGGTGAAAAAAACTGAGAAGCCAGATACTAAACAGAAGAAACCCGAAGCCAAGAAGGCTGATGCCACTGGCACTGGTAAATAGGGTAACATGAAGGCTAAAAAGTCCAAGAACGGGCAGCTCCACTGCAGCCGAAGCCCTGCCTTGGTTAGAGGAATTGGTAGATACTCCCCATCTGCTATGTATTCCAGAAAGGCTTTGAACAAGAGAAAGTACACAGCTGCTAAATCCAAGGTTGAGAAAAAAAAAAGAATGAAAAGTTTCTCGAGACTGTCACAAAGCCAGTTGGTGGTGACAAGAATGGTGGTACCCAGCTGGTTAAGCTTCAAAAAATGCCTAGATACTACCCTACCGAAGACGTGCCCTGACAGCTGATGAGCTACGGCAAAAGGAACCCTCAGTCAGCAGGTGAGGAAAGCGCCAGCCAGCATCGCTGCTGGGACTATCCTTATCATCCTCGCTGGGCGCCACAGGGGCAAGAGTGGTTTTCCTGAAGCAGCTGCCCTGTGGCTTGCTACTTGTGACTGGGCCTCTTACCCTTAATCGCATCCCTCTTCGTAGAATGCACCAGACATTTGTCATTGCCACCTCCACAAAAATTGATATCAGCAACCTGAAAATCCCCAGACACCTCACTGACGCTTACCTCAAGAAGCAGCAGTTGCGGAAGCCCAGACACCTAGAGGGCAAGATCTTCGACACTGAAAGAGGTGGACACCAGATTTCAGAGCAATGCAAGGTTGGTCAGAAAGCGGTGGACTAGTAGATTTCATCAAAAATCAAAGCTGTTCCTCAGCTCTGGGGCTACATGAGCTCTGTTTTGCTCTGACAAATGGGACTTTACCCTCACGAATTGGTGTTCTAAAATTCTTACCAAGAACCTGATTAAATAACTGATAATGTTAGAAAAGTAAATTACGTTTCCCCATCACACTAGAATTTAGCACGCCGGACATAGGAATTACTCCTTATTTGAAGTGAAGTTTCACACTCTTCGACCTCAAGCCTCAGGATGGTGTTTATGGGAAAGAGTTCAAATGATATGTGTGTATTGGTGTTAGGAATAGATCCCAGGACCTCACACATGGTAGACAAACACTTCTTCACTGAGCTGTACCCCTAGCTCAGAAGGCATTTATCAGAAGGTCAATTTCCCCTCACCTTTGCAACTATGGGTGCAAAATGACACTCTTCTTTTTAAGAAGTTAAAGTCATCTGGATTGGGAGTGGCTCCACTGGAATAGATTGGGCTTCTGCTGTGGACTGAGCAAACTCAGGGTAAAGGCAATAAAGGTGTTTTGGGGAGCTATAGACGTTCTCTTCAGCCATGATGGTGCTTGTCAGAATAGAATGAAGATTCACACAGTGACTTTCTGAGGCCTTCTGTTTAAATCCTAAGAATCTTCTCAGCCGGATTAATACTGACTGCTAAACTTTAGCCTGCTTGCTATTACTCTTATCAGCGCTACTGGCTTTGGTTCTGAATTACAAATGCCACGCATAAAAAGAAGCTGAAAATGGACCTACTTTGCATATGTATCCCGAGAAACCTGCTCTCTAGAATTCAGAGCAGCCGCTTTGCCTAGTTCGCCCGATTGTGGACGCAATAGAAACAAAGTTCCTCTAGAGGGCGCTCGCGGACTCTCCATGAATCCAGAGCTCGCGAACATGCAGTTTTATGGAAATAGCAGAGGTCCGAGGAGAACGTGGTATTGATAAAAAGATGAATCTGGATGTGCACAATTTTTTTCATCAGCAAATACTGTCTCTGTGTTTTGCTTTGTCTTTTAGATCAGCATCAGTGAGAGACATGCACATGTGTGAAAGCGAAGTGTGGCAGATCTCTTTTTGTTTCCTTTGTGAATGAATAGTGAACTACCCCACTAGGGGAGTTCACAGTGTCATATTTACAATTACCAGGAGAGGAAGGGAAATTAAAAGACTCAACTGCTTAACTTCTCAGCAATTGAGCTGTGGGCCCGTGGGATGCGAGGGAAACTTCATGTTCTGCCTGAGTGCTGCGGACTTCTCAGGAGTGGCCATTTGACCTCTCCCGGGCCACCTGTGGAAAGCAGCTTTGGTTAGATTAGATGGGCTGTAATTGGCTTTGGAGTTGTTAAAACACACTCTGGGTGCACATTTCTTGGTGTTTTGAAAGGCGCGTGTTTTACTTGGATCCGCTCAGTGTAGAGGGGAGTCAGTCACGGCTTGGGTGGCTGGCTGGCGTAGAATTTTGCAGCCTAAAATCTGCTCTGTCTTCCAGCACCCCAATCTCGCAGTGAGGGGAGCTTGCTCAGCCCTCGGCCCTTCTCCTTGCTTCAATCCTAAGGTCAGGAGAAGGGTTTAGTTGATTGGTCTGTGGTATGATTAGCAAGAGAAGCTAACCATACCACAGACCAACAGTACTGACTTGGTCGATTTTAAAGGTTCTTTTCAATCTTTAGGTTCTGTGATTCCATGAATTTCAGATGCTGAAATGAAGAGAATATAAAAGTGAATCAGGGAGATTTCAGCACTATAAATGGTGTAATTGTATTCCCTATCTCCAGTCATATGCCTCAAAATCGCTTTCCAGCAAGCAAGATGCCTGTGCCTCTTTAAAATACGTATCAGGTCATGTCTTTCTCCTCCGCACCCTTCTCCCCTCTCTGCTCTCTTCCCCACTGCCCACTGCTTTCTGAACTGGGCACTGAACGCAGGCCTTGAACTGAGCTACATGCCCAGGTCTTTTTCATTTTAACACAGGATCTCACTAAACCATGCAAGCGGGGTTAAACTTGCAGTGCTGCCTCAACCTCCCCATGCTGGGATAACAGGTGTGTGCCACCACGATCAGGCTAGATTGTGGCTTTTGGGTGTGTGTGCTTAAAATTTTTCAGTGGCTCCACATTGCCATGAAAACAATTCCAGTTCCTTGCTTGGCATATCTAATGGATAGGGCTTGTCATGAGCTGTCCTACAGTTTCAGCCTGTCCTCTCAGGGGACATGTGGCTCTCCAGGGCACAGTTCCATTTCAGTTCCAGGTCCATATACATTCCCGGCTAACAGGTTTCATCCTTCAGGGCTCAGCTTGGTTGCTCCCTCCTCCAAGAAGACTTCCCTGACTCTCAAAGACCAAGTGAGGTGCCCCTTCACCTACGGCTGCAGAACTCTCTCCTATTCTTAGCTCACAGCCACAGAGAGACCTTTCTGAATTTTGTCGCAGATGTGCTTGTTTAGGTCATACTACCAGGCATCCTTGTGGCAGCTCTTTTGGCTCTTGGAATACCCTCACCTTCCTGAACAGTGTCTTCTCCATGTTCAGCCACAAACATCCTGGCTGGAGTTCACAAAGAAGGAATCAGTGTTCAGCTCTGGCTTTGAGACAGAGCCTAGAATTCCATAATGAAGCAATGATCTTGAAAGCCAGGCTTCAAGGAAAGAAAACAGGACCTGTGAGTCAGGGAATGTATAGCAGCTGGCCATTGGGACAGATGTCTGTGCAGCTCAGGATGACCTCTGAGGACATTCCCTGCCCACCTCTGGCAGCAGGAGGCAGTCAGGGGACAGGAGAAGAAAGAGAACTACAAGAGCCAGAGACTGGACGTGGGGTCCTAGCTCTTCCTGTAAGGTAAGGAGGGAGGAGGAGCAAAATGAAGTCCAGACAGGTATGTGAGCTCCCGTTTTAGCAGCACCTATTCCTCATTTCTCAGGGGTAACCTGGAAAATTCCCAGCCCTTGTTGTTCAACGTGAGCTGGAGCTTCCTGGAACACTCAGGATAATTTGAAAAATGCCTGAGTGAGGTTTTGGCTTGATAGATCTATGAAGCCAGGAACCATATCCTGGGTATCTGTAAGCCTTTGGATGGCGGCATAGAGGGGTCAAGAAGAATCTGGGGTCAGAATGAGCCTACAGCTGTTGGTGCCACACGACACTAGAGATAAGCAGGTGGGGTCAACCACTCCTCAGCATGGACCCACAAGGCCAAGAGTGGGCCACACTGCAGCAGCGACCAGACCAGCAGAGACCCTGGGAGAACACGTGGCCACCAGGAGGGCCTGTGAATCTCCCTTTGCACCCACAGCGGGGAGCTTCGAAAAGGGTAAACAGCCTGAGAGATAATTTGATCTTTGAATCAAGTGAATATTTCTCAGAGGAGACTGTGATAGACCAATAAGGTCTGTTTTAAATTATAAGAGATTGAGTTACCTTTAATTTGCAAGTTTTTTTTTCTATAACCTAAGGAATGGGACTCAAGAAGTGAGCAGTTATAGTGACAAAATCTTTTAAAAATAGCATATCTGAATCATTGTGTAAACTTTGCTCTTATTAGGAAATTAGATTTATTGACCCTGGGACCTTTCAGCCTTCATATATATGAATGTATATGTGTGCATATATGATACGATAGGCCAGAAGTATATACTTTAACTTATTTGTTCTATCAGAATTTGTTGAACAAGGGCCCTAAGTGGTCACTAAGTACACAGCATGAAATAAGACAAGCACAGTCCCTACCCTAAGGTACAAACTCACTCTCCTGTCTAGGTTAGATTTGCCATTGTTGTTCGTTGCACCTGTGGCCACTGGAAGGTATTTTTACACACACAGTGTAGTTTGTGTATTAGGCAGCGTGGGGGGCACCGAGCTAAACATCATTCCAATTTGAATCCTTTTCTCTTGGTAGTTTTCCTGTGCCTGCTGCCACTGAGCTGTTCCAACGTGTATTTGTTGATCAATCATCGTTCACCCAGAAGATATTTATTCTGCTCCTGTTAGAGATACTCTGTCAGGTGCTGAAGGTACAGAGACAGATGGGGCCCTTTCCACCTTCAAATTGTTGACTGTCTCTTGGAGGACATGAATAAATCGATACACACTGTGCAGGGAATGAGGCTGTGTGATGAGTTTGGGAGAAGAGCCACAAGGCAGGGCTGCCGCTTAGGTCCTGCAGGGTGTGCACTGGGTAAGGCTGGTGGGCCCGCGAGCAGGGCAGACATCCGGCTGATGCGCCCTGACCCAGGCTGCGCACACTCAGGGGAAGGCTTGGACTTTCCTCTGTGCAGGGTACCATGTGCTTATCACTCACGGGACTGTACTCAGAGGAACGGCCTTTCCTAATGTGTACAGTGTGCTATGAAACCTAAGAAGCAGTTGTGGGAGAAGAGGCGAGTGTGATCTGAGTTTAGAGCGCTGGATAAAAACTGGCTGCAGGAGAGCAGTGAAGGAGTCCGGGTGGTGCAGCCGCATGCGCACAGCGAGGGAAAGAAGAAGGTGAAATCCAGGAGCAATGAACCACTTGTGGAGAGATTGTCCGGGAGAATTCGGGGCGGGGGGAGCCCAAGAGCGAGGACAATGAGCAGTCATGAGGGATGGATGCGCCAGAACTTTGCCCTTTGTCCTGTACTTTGGGGGAGCCTTCGCCAGATCTTAAGCTTCACCTCCAAATCCTTACATTTAGTGCCGATTAATCCTTCACTGCCCATCACCCCTCCTCTCGGAGTTTCTCTGTCCTCTGTCTCGTTTTCTTTCTTGTCTTGGCCACGCACTTGGGAATTTAATCACGGTCTGCCTTGTTGCCATCCATCCATCTCCTGTGCAGTCTTCCTCTCTATCTCTTAGAAGATGCGACGCATTGGGTAGCAAAGACTATGTCTTACACGCCTAAGACACACCTTTTTAAACCAGCGTTTCTCAGAGTGTGATGTATGTACAATCTGTGGTAGGTGAGACAACTTATTTTTTTTATCTATTTAAATTTTTTTATTTTAAAAAGAAACAAAAATGATGATACAGAATTTCAAAACAAGACAATAGGAGATTAGCAATGGTTAATACATTGTGTATTGTTGTCTTCAAAGTAGTTGCTCAGATTACAAGATACAGGAATGAAAAATTGATCAAACAATGTAAGCACAAACCATTCTTTTCAATAAACCAATAAAGATTAGTAGTATAATTATCTTATCTACGTTGTATATATATTCTTTTCTCTTCTTTTTTTTTTCCTTTCCCCCATCCCAGTTGTTCTTTCATTTTGAAAAATATCTTTCCCTTTCACAATATCTTTATATGTTTTGGATCTTATTTACTCTTTCAGTTTTTTAAACTAGTGACACAATATGATGTTTACACATGCAACTCTGACTTATTTCACTTGTAAGTGTGGTCTCAAGTTGCATCCATTTACCTATAAAAGCCAGTGCGGCAACTTTAGATAGCACTCCAACAGCTATTTTTCTTTTAATATATCATTTTGCATAGGGCTGGGGATTATAGCTCAGCAGTGCAGTGCCTGCCTGGCAAATGCAAGGTCCTGAGTTCGATTCCTAGTACCAAAAACCAAAAAAAATCCTCATATATACTAATATATATATATATATATTATATATATATTAGTATTAGATGTTTATAAGAGTTATTTAAATGTACAACAAGAAAAAAACAGGTACATCACAGATCACAGTTACGGTTTTACTGATGTATGTATTTAAGGTATAAATTGCATATAGATATTAGAATGCCAGATTCTGAACTCAGCCTCCTCAATACCTTTGACACTGGGATATTCTGAATCTATTATCATCATCTAGTACATCTTTTCTGTGCCATTTTTCTCTCCACTCTTTCCTTACATTCCTTCCTTCAGCACTTT
Source organism: Dolichotis patagonum (assembly GCA_004027295.1). Lineage (NCBI taxonomy): Eukaryota > Metazoa > Chordata > Mammalia > Rodentia > Caviidae > Dolichotis > Dolichotis patagonum. The sequence continues at coordinate 38,433 of PVJX010007998.1, read as the reverse complement.
CACTCTTTTGAAACAAATCCAAGTTTTCTTTCATTTTGGGAGTCTTCATAAAACCTAGTCGTGACCTAATTTCTGCTTACCCCTTGGTTAAAGAATCCTTTCAATATCTTTATAGACAGCTATTTGTTCTGGAAGCAATTTTAGAATCAGACTGCAGAGTTTTGATGTATGCCCCATTGAGACATGGGGACTATGCCACCTCGTCTGGAGACGATGTGGACCTGTGATGACTTTGATCAATAGAGTATGACGGAAATGAAGCTGTGTAATTCCTAGAATTAGGTCATCAATGGCCAAGAAGTTTCCTCCTCTTATTTTCTGGAACACTTTTGGTGTCCTGCGATGCCCTGTGAAATATCCAAGAACTCAAAGCCACTATGTTGGAGAGTGTTAGGATTTATATCTAGATGGCCCCCAAGAGTCTCCTGTGATCATAGACACCGAGTCTGGTAGAAGAGGTGGTTAGTGGGAGCATGGCTCCTTCCCTAGCTCCTCCCTTCACTTTCTGCTTTCTGGCTGTCATGTCACGAGCACGTTTTCCTCTGCTGTGTCCCTCTGCCACGCTAGCCTGCCTTGAAGCCACCAGACTATGCACTGAAATCTGAGCTAAAATTAACCTCCTCCTTTAAGTTGTGGTTGTTGGATATCTTGTCCCAGAGACAAGAAAAATGACTAGGACAGAGAGGTCTAACACAAGTGCTTCAGCAGACAGTTCTATTTGGACCCAGCATGCAGCCACCTGCGCTGGGGAGCCAGACACACAGTGGATTGGGCCATCTTATACTCTCCAGACCAGCCCACCCACCAAATGGCCTCCACTGAGTGGTCTCCATGGAGGCCATGATTAGGAGAAAAATCGCCCAGCTGAGCCCTTCCTTCATTTATCATGAGCTATAATAAAGTCATGAGTTACAATAAAAATAGCTGTTGTTTTAAGTCGCAAGTTTTTTGGAGCATTTGTGGCAATAGATAACTGCAAAGAATCTCTTTACAAATGTTTCCATAGTGTTCTACTTGATATTTCCTCCCTATATAACTTTAACACATTGTAGTTTACATTCTTAAAAAATTCTTAAATTTTTTAAAGTTTTCTGTTTTTCTAGTAGAAAATATGAGACCAACAAGGATGTTTTGTGAGCCATTATGTATAGTATATAACAAGTTTTGTACAAAATATTGGCTTTTCTGTTTTGTTTGACTTTATTATGTGTGATGGTATGAATAGCTGTTTTGAAGAAAACAAAACATTATGGCAGCCATTGCTGATTTAATATCATCTTGCTTTGAAGTCCTGCCATGCTTCTATTCTTCTATTACCATCAGTTCTATCATGTTGTGTCTTATTGGGATTTTAATATATGTGATAATATAAACAAATTTTTTTATTGAAAATGAGCTATTATAGTAGCCATTGATCATTTTTGGTTATTCAGTTCAGAATGCCCTGTAATTCTTTCATTCTTTTGAATGGTTATATACTATTTTGTTATGTTTAGTATTATTGTATTTGAAACTATGCTCAACTATAGCAGAGAAAGAGATATTTTGATAGCTACTGTTAATGTCCAGTTGTCTTATTGTAAAGTGCTGTGTTGCTTATGTTGTTCTGTTCGACCCAGCTTTGTTCTGTCCTCTTTTTTTATTCTCTTTAAAATAAAAAAAACATAAAAAATTATGTTTAAAAATTTGGGTCGAAATATGGACAGCTATTTGGAAGAAAACAAGAGTCAATATGATGGAGAGTGAATATCTCTGATTGTCTAGCTTTGAAATGTATGTCTCTTATATTGCTTTCTTGTGACCCACTTTGTTCTGTTTTGTTGTGTTTAATTTTACCCTTTTGATATAATTGCATGTATGTTTGAGTGTGTAAGATGGATGACCATATTGCTGTTTTTGTCAGATCGTGGAGCAGAACTGTTAACAGTCTATTTGAATGTCTACTTTGCATGTTTTAATTTTGTAATTTGAACAACTATTTCCAAGATATCAGTATGTAATTTGTCAAGTAATGATTTCTTAGTGTTTTTTTTTTGTTGTTGTTGTTCTTTTCCTTTTTTCCTTGGAATTCTGTATTGTTGCTACCCTTTATTCTGTTTTGTTTTGTTTGTTTTTTTTCCTCTTTAAATAAAATTTTTAAAAAGTTGGGTCAATTTCTAAAAATTTGGGAACAGAGTTATTGTACTTCTAAGATGTCCACATATCTGTTACCTATATCTATCAGACCTATTGGTCTGGTGTAATTATTAATAAAGTCTCTTTCAGTCTCAAAATTCAAAGAATAAATTAGCTGAGCACCCTAATTAGAGGGATCCCCATGGGCCCAGAGAAGCATTCTGATAGCCATATAATTTATTAGAATTTGGTTCTATTTAGTTAAGAATGGTGAATTTTTAGTGAGCAACTTTTAAGAGTAACTGTTATTATCCCTGTCACCATTATATTTTGATTATGTGCTCTATAATTAGGTGTTGAAAGTGCTAGTGCATATTAATACTTGACTGATTTGATTACCCATCCTAATCATACTTTGATCATTTTTGATAAATATATTGACTCATATTTTATTTACTTCCCAGTGTTCTTTGTATAACTATGCTTTGATAATATCTGATTACATCTTAATATCTGATTGCTTTGAGTAGCTCCTGCCTTTACCGTTGGGAAGTCAGATCCTATTAGCTACGATGTACTTGAAGAGTGCTTATGAACACAGTCAGATTCTGCAGGACAAGCTATAGGCTCCATCTTCTCCTCAGGTCTCAAGGTGCAGGGTCCCTCTGTAAATGAAGGCTCAGCTATGGGACAAGTGAGGCCGAAGCCCATAGCTCCCTACAGGACTGCGTTATGTTGGGTGGCAGCATCTTTCCTGATGCACAGAGAGAGAGCTACCCAGAGGTACTATACCAGAGAGGCCCTTGAGATCCAGCAGAAGTAGAGAGAGAGCAAGAGAGGGCGACAGGAGGAAGACAGGGACACAAGGAGGGGAGGAAGGGGAGAGAGAAAGAGGGGGAAGGAGGCAGAAGAAAACACGGGGTGGGGGCCCTCAATGTGTGTGAAAGATTTGTGAAGCTCTAGGCACAAGATCAACTGTTTTAGGTCTGGTTTAGACCCACACTCCTCGGACCTGCATCCTGGAGCTGCTCGGCAGAGCAGATAGATGCCTGGCGAGTTGCACTGTCCTGAAGTTCAGGGAGCCGGGTTTGTGTGCTTTCATGCTGGAGGCTGGAATACACGGGTGGTAGGGTGGGGACCCTGCACCACTCTCACACCTAGAAACTACAGAGCACTAGTTCCAAATACCCTGGCTTTGCAAGCATTATCACTGTGATGGTCACAATAATTCTGTGATATTAACACCAGGATTCTTATTTTCTTGATTTCATAGAGAGGAACTAGAGGCATAGAGGGATTACAGAAAATAACCTCTCCCAGCGTTACAGAGAATGACTGGCAGAATGGGATTTGAATCTAAACTGTGAGATGAACCACACATTTAGCTGTGACTTCATTTTGCCTACTCACCAGGGAAACTGGAACAGTGTCACTGGTGCGCTCTCACCCCGACCCTTGCTAGGAGCTGGTGATTGTAAAACTCACTGAAATTTGAGTGTCTGTGTTAATATGACCCATTTCTTCTCCAAGCCTGGAGATATTGGCTTTTTTTTTTCTTTTAAAAATTGGGGGTGGAATCCAGGGTCTTTGCATTGAGCTACATCCTCAGCCTTTTTATTTTTAGTATTTTATGTTTTAATTTAAAAAATTAAAAATTTTTGTTACTACAGGTTTGCAGTTCACAATGATTACATTCATTGTGGGGAGTTTGTCCATGAACGTGACACATCCTGTTTCTTTTTACTTCCCTTTCCCTTCGTCCCCTATCCCTCTATTTTTTATTTTGAGAGTGCATCTCCCTACGTTGGCCAGGTGGGACTCAGACTTGTGACCCTCCTGCCTCCATCTCCCAAGTGCTGGGGTTACAGGCATGTGCCACGGCACCCTGCTTAGCTTTTGTGTATAGGTGATTTATCCGGGCCCTGGCCCGGCTCAGGACTCAGTCATGGGGCTGCTTTTACTGTTCTGGATGAGGTTAGCAGTTCTGTCTTCGGTCATGGTGTTAGAGATGAAACAGGGAGACCCTCTCAACCGGGTCAGTGTTTTCTTTGTCCTCCTGTTGAACCTGTCTTTGTCTGACCCAGTCTGCCGTCCACAGGGCAACGGAATGATCTGTTGACACTCCAATTGGGGCTCAGGAGTGGGTAACGAACCCTGGTATTGATCTACTGGAGAAAGCCATTGGTGGCCCATCTGCCTGTGTTCCCGGCTGTTTCCCAGATGACCTGCAAGATGACCTTGGGAATGTGCAAAGCAATGACCAGGCACAGCCCGTGTGATCCCTGGACACCACGGCAGCCATCTCAACACTGAGAGAACGCGTCTGTGAATCTCACAGTAGCAACCTGCAGTAGCCAGCACCTTTCTCTTCCTCCGCAGAAGACTGCTTCACCTTCAGGCCTGACACTATGAGATATTTTTGTGCTTTTTTTTCTATTACTGTTTTATAGATTTTTTTCAATATAGCAAGCTATTATTTTTAAAGAATTTGGGATTTTCAAATTTAAAACATTAATTTTCTCCTTTATGCATGTCGTTAAGACTTTTTGTCATATATGGATTAAAAAAAATTCCAAGAGACGAGGTGTGGTGGTACACTGCTATAATCTCAGCACTCTAGAAAGCTAAGACAGAAGGGTCATGAGTTCAAGCCCAGCCTGGGCAACTTTGTGAGATTATAACTGAAAAAAAAATTTTTTTTTAAGAAGTCGGGGTGTAGCTCAGTGTAAAGGATCTAGTTTTAACCTCAATTCTAGGGGTGATCTGGGGGTGATGTTATTATGGGTTATTTTACTTTTCCTCTCTATTACCAGAAAGTATGTGTTGCATTTGCAATTGAAAAGGTAGATTTTGTGGGAGAGGGTACTGGGAATGGAACTCAGGACCTCACACTTGCTGAGCAGGCACTGCAGAAAGGTAGATTTTATCTGTTGGTATGGGTTTTGTTTTGTTGTACCTGGTGGGACTTTTATTTAGAGTGAGACTGACAGTTTTTGTTTTTACTCCCTCAGATTTATCTAGGACAGTTCTTTCTGCTGAGGAGGGTACAAACGAGAAGTCAAAAGCATAGGCCTAAGCAACTCTGAGAGTTGTAGAGAAAGAGCTTTGCAACAAACATCTGAAGGGCAAGTTCTCCTGGCTCCACCAAGCACGGAGCACCTCTGTATCCTCACTGGTTAAAGCCAAGGTGCAGATTCCGGTCCACACTGCCTGTTCCCGGCCTGAGCGCCCAAAGCTCTTCTGTGTCCTATGGAAATCAATGGGCACCAATTAGCCTGTAGCTGGCTTTGTTAGACTATGGTGATCTAACTTTTTGAGGCTCCTGGTAGTTCAAAGCAAGCATCAGAGAGGCAGTGTCCAGAGTTGAGCAAAGAAAGAGCACTTAACTAGCAGCGGTACGGTGGGTTGTTTCTGGGATTGGTGTTTGGCACGCTATTGTTAAGGCAGTGAAGGATGTACGTGGGGTATGGAGGAAAGAGGAAAGCCTAGAATTATGGGCAAACAAGCCCATTACATGCAGATAATGAGTGGGAGACACACAATCAAAACAAAAAGAAGAAACCCGGAATATCCCCCCAATTGGGGCAAAGTCCAAAGTCTCATGTGCCTATTTTCTCATTCATGATACCCTGCAGTAGCAACTCAATAGCTGCCGCCATATATTTTGTGACAGTTAACTAGTATATTTTGTTTTTCTTTAATTTCACTGTAAGTCTAAAGTAAACACTGATATTTTCTAAGATGTAAAATCAGTCACTCATCACAAAGCATTTCAGCAAAACCAAACAATTTGGTGCCCTGGACTTGCAGAGGTTTCTCTAATTGGATAAAAAAGATGAGGTCTGTGCCTTTTCATTTGCCTGATTAATTACTGCTCTGCAGCCCTTGGAAACAGACATGGTCTGTGAGTGGTATCTGTTGTTTAATCGAGGACAGATGTTTTCGAGAACTTTTTAAATAGGCCTAGAAGAGTTACTGACTCTCAAGTGAGGTGAATCATTAAACTGTATATTTTAAATCTCACATGCCAGCAAAAAGCAATTTTAACAAATGTTAGTGGACAAACCAGAACTGTGGTTTGTCCTACCAGCATCAACAAGCAGCACCAGGGGGCTGGGACAGAAATTGACAATCACTCACAAGATCATCCTTCCTGCATGCCCTTCCCAGGCCCCACTCTGTCGTCAAGTTCATTGCCCAAGTATCTCACCAGTTGTTTCCTTTTGTCTAATACCACCACTACCTAAGTCAGGGCACCTGTATCAATCTGGCCTATAAAAACCTAAATGCACCCTGGATGTTTCATACAAGCAGGTTTTGCCTATAATTTAGTGCTCTGGGAGGCTAAGCAGGGGATTGCAAGTCCAAGCCCAGCCAGGGAAACTTAACGAGACTCTGTCTCAAAAATAAAAGAAAAGGACTGTAGAGGTAGCTCAGTGCAGTGACCCTAGGTTCAATCTCCAGGTTTGAAAACAACAAAAAAAATCTAGCTAAGGTGAATTCAGAGTTAAGAGAACAAAAAAAGGCATGTGGAGCAGGAACAGTGATAAGATACTGTGTCCAAAGTCCAGTGAGAACGGAAGGAAGAGGTTACTGGGGACAGTGGCCATCGGATGATTGCGGTGGTCAAAGTGGGCTGTGGAAGGAAGTGTAGTGGGGTAGTTTCCCAAAGTTTGGGAAGGGGTGAATGTGCCAGCCTCTTTCCTCCTGTCTTCAGTTGCCTGTTGGCTCCTCCTATGGGCCACACACAGCTAACACTGAAACTCAAGGTGGTCCAAGAACTTCAGATCTCCCCAAGCAGAGTGGGGCATACAGAGGGGACAAGAGAGCTGGTCCAGAGGCTCCTATGAACAATAAGTAGCCAATACTCAGCTCCCCATGCTGGGAACCTTGCAATGACCTCCCAAGGACCTGCCTGCCTCCAGGCTTGTTTCCTCTCCTGCTCAGTCTTCATAGAGTGACAAGAGCGCTCTTTCTCAAGCAAAATCTCCAAGTCACCCTCTTCTCACAACCTTGCTCCCCATTGCTTTCACAGTAAAACCAAAACCCCTCAGTGTGTGTCTGTTTGTCCACGAGCACTGTGTGCAGTTCCGAGGATGTGACACACTCATTTGTACCACCTGCCTGAGCACGTGCCTGGTTGTTCCCTCTGCCTGCCATTTTCTTTGATGTCCCGGGCCTTCCTTCAAGCCTTTCCACCCACCTAAATCACCTAAATTCTGCTCCTGTTTTTGTTGTTTTTAAGACTATCTAGTGCTACCCTCTTTTTCTTTTGCTTTTTTTTTTTGAGTTTTAAAAATACTTTCTTTTTCTTTCACTTTCCCTTTTTCCTCTCTTTTTCTCTCTCTTCTTTGTTTCTTTCTCCTTCCTTCTTTCCTTCCTTCCTTCCTTCCTTTCTACCTTCCTACCTTCCTTCCTTCCTTCCTTCCTTCCTTCCTTCCTTCCTTCCTTCCAGAAGTAGGTATTGAATCCAAGGTCTTCACACTGACCTACATCTCCAGTCCTTTTCATAAAAATTGTTTTTAATGTCAGAGCCTTGCTAAATTGCCCAGGCTGGGCTCTAACTTGTGATTCTGCTGTCTCAGCCTCCACAAGTTCTGGGATTCAGGCACATGACCACCACACCCCAGCTAAACATTTTTATTTTAAGAGCAGTTTTAAGTTTACAAAATTTGAGCAGAAAATACAGATCATCTATGTACTTCCTTTCCACCCCTCCATAGTTTCATAAATAATTTTATCATCTTGATATATAAGTGAAGTCCATGGTTTATATTAAGATTCACTCATTATGTGGCCTAGTTCTATAATTTTGGCAAATACATAATGATACGTATCCACCACTGCAGCATCATACAAAATAGTTTCACTGTCCTCAAATTGCCCCATGCTCCACCTATTTATCCCTTCCTCCATCTTTCCACTGCACCCCTGGAAACCACTGTAAAATCTCTTTAGTCATGCTGTTTCTAGAATATCATCTAATTTGAATTATACAGTATGTATCCTTTTCAGATTGGCTTCTTTCACTTAGAAACATACATTTAAGATTTTTCTGTATGCTTTAATGGCTTGATAGCTCATTTCTTCTTATCACTGATAATTTTCCATTGTTTGAATGTACCACATTGTGCTTATCCATTTCCTGTTGAAAGATATCTTGTTTGCTTGAGCAATTATGTATAGAGCCGCTATAAACATTCATGTGAGAGTTTTTGTGTGAATGCAACTTTTCAATTCATTTGGATGAATACCAAGGAGTGTGATTGCGGGATTGCGTGGTGAAAGACTGTGTTTAGCTTTGTAAAAAAAAAAAAACTTGTAAACTTTCTTCCAAAATGGCTGCATTATTTTACAGTTTCATCAACAATAAATAAAAGTTGCTGTTGTTCTTCAGCCTCACCAGTATTTGGCGCTGCTGGAGTTTTGGTTTTTTGCTTTTCTAATAGGTATGGACTGGTATTTCCTTGTTGTTTTAATTTTTAGATCCCTAATGGCAAATTATACTGAACATCTTTGTGTACGCCTATTTGCCATTTTAGTTCCAGTTTTGGCTATCAGCCTAGTCTGTGCTTTCTGCTGGGAGGCTACTCTCCCCCACTCTATGAGAAAACCTTTCCTGGATGTGGAGGACTGCCACGTTGCCCTCCCCAGAGGTGACTTCCCTAAATTGGCTTTTGGTTTGAACAGTGAGTCTGGCCGAGGCCTTGAGGTGTCTTCAGGGAAGCAAGCAGGTGGTGTGTGGGGCTAGCACTGCCCCTCGCTACAGACTCCACAGACCGTGGCTGAGCCCAGAGAAGCGGGCTGTGAGACTGTGGGGCTAAGAGAGGAGGTAACGTCTCTGCTGAGGCCTGCGTGACTCCAGAGGAAATCCTTCCCCAGAACTGACTACAAAACAGTTACTCATTAACCACAACCTGACTGTGGCTGTTCTGTTCCTTTTCCAAGAGTGTTTCTTTATAAGCCTTTCCTGCCCAGCCACTAATCTTGCAAGATACCGGAGACTCACTGCAGTGGTCCCCAATGCTGGGTAACAAGCTGCTCCAATATTTAGAAGCTTAACACAGCTATTTCTTATCCGAGGGTCTGAATAATGTACACTGAGTTGAGCTGAGTGGCTCAGCTTCAGGTCCAAGTGACTGGAGCTTCAGGTCCAAGCGGCTGGAGCCACTGTGAGCTTGTGGGCCTGCTGGGTAGCTCCGGCCCACCTTGTTTGGACCGATGATGTAGGCTTCAGATGTTCTTGTGATAAAAGCAAAGGCACAGAAAGGTGAGGGGGAACATGAAGTGTCTTAAGTGTTTGACCCCTACAACACACTTGGCATTGGCCAAAGTAAACCACATAGTCATATTCAAATTTAAGGGGCAGTCTGAGGTCCCGGCAAAGACACTGATGAATGGGGGTAGTGGTGGTGAACGATCAAGGGCAACAGTCAATCTACCACAGTCTTCCACTTTGATGAAAGCTCTTCACTTCCTTCCAACATGAGATACATCCTTATCCCCCACCCCAAGGCCCCAAAAGGTATCATTAAGTCATGGCACCAGATTAAGACCAAGGTATCAGGATCTATAGCTGGTCTGTTCATGATATCTCTTGACCCAGAACCCTGTAGAGAAATTATCTTCCCCTTACATACCCAGTCCTAAGAGGCAGGAGGACAGGAAGATGTGCACTGCTCCTATTTCTGCCTGCATGCAATGGGTTCTAGCAAGTCACATGATTGTACCCCAAGTCCAGGGGAACAGATGATGAAGGCACACAAGGGAAGGATAAAGACTGAGGATAATGCTTTACCCTCATAAGAATGAGAGTGGAAGGACGGTTGTCATTATACTTTACATCAACCCTGAGCAGCCTTAGGGAAGCCTCCTGTTGTTACTAAAGAAGCTTCAGATTTGGAACATTCTATGTATCTGACTTAGGTTATAGACACTCAACCTGTATCATATATTTTAATATTTTTTGTAGAGCCAAGTTTTATAAAGGTTTGATATTGCTGCCTAACAAACCACTCCAACACTTGTGGATCAAAATAATAATTATTGACCATTGCTCTCATGTCCATGACTGACACACTGGGCTGATAGGTTAAGTGGTTCTGCGGTAGAATGTGCTGGCTGCTGAGTCCCTGCTTGTCTCTGCTACCTTGTGAATTCACTGGCTTCCAAGTGTCCCACATCTTTCTTAGATCCATGAACCATCATGATATGTTCTCATCACCATGGCAAAGGTCCAGAGAGAAGTGGAAATACATGATGCTTCTTTAGTCCTAGGCTCAGAGTTGCTTTAATACCATTTCTGCCAACATATTATAGGCCAAAACAAGTCACATGGTAATCCCCAAGACCAAGGGGCACTGTGACAAGGCCATGGCAAGGCATAGATGCAGAAGAGACAATGCTTCAATCTGAAATTTCCAGCATAAAGACAATAATCTCTCTGATGTGCTGCCATACCTTTTAAAACTTATCTTCCCCAAACATCTATGTCATTATCTTTTTGTTTCTTTGCATTCTTTACATTACCAATTAGACTCAGTTCTAGAAAGGGCAGATTCTTTATTACTATTGACCCTGCACAGCTCAGACAGTGCCTGGCACATAACAAATGCTCACTAAATACTTGTTGAACAAGCAGATAACCAGGTAAATTCTCTCCTAGTGAATCATTAGCCAAGTTAGGTCTGTAGAGACCGAGATTTAAGTGTTGATTTGGAAATTGTCCGGACATTTTCATCATTATATCTTCTTAGGAAAATAAAAGCTTACCTCTTTCTTTGAATTTCACAGGAGCAAAGCAATGCTTAGTATTTGGAAGACAACATAAGCCAATAAAAAGAATAATAAAAGAAAACAAATGGAACTAAAGGGAAATTGCTGAGAGGGAAGAGTTGATGAAGTACCTATAGGGATTTCCATGCTACTCTGTATTTTTCTCAAATTCTTTCTTTAAAAGGGCTGAGTGAAGGAGTTCAAGTGGCTGTCTCAAGGGCTCCCAGCCTGTCACTGCCTGTGTTTTGTAACCAGACTCAAGAAGCAATTGGGAAGCACGTAGATGTGTAGTGAAACCTCCCTGCACAATCCTGGTAGCAGACGAACAGCCTCCGGGAGCCTCGTGGGACAGTCTGATGTCTGCTGGATTTGTTCACACCTTCCTTCCGTCTCGGTTCATGGTCGGCGCACAGCAGCGGCAGTATTTTTCCCCTTAAGAATGTTGTTGTCTGCTTTACCCTTTCAGAATTTAATTTTTTACAAGCATATTGCACTGTTTAGGATGGAAAGCAGAAAGAAATATTTAAATTACTCCTGACTTGAAGACCTTCAAAAATTGGATAGCTGCCTCGATTTGATGTCAGTGCAAACCCTTTACTTGGGTTAAGCCTTGCAATGGACTGAACATTTATGTTCCCTCAAAATTCATATGTTAAAATCCTAACTCCTATGGTGGTGGTGTTAGGAAATGAGGCCCAGGGAGATGATTAGGTCATGGCGATGGAGCCCCTCAAATAGGATGAGTGGCCTTATAAAGGGATTCTGAGTATCTCATTTACCCCTTCTGCTGGGCAAGGGCACAGTGAGAGGGCACCATCCATCCATGAGGAAGTGGGCTCTTGCCGAACACTGAATCTGCTGGCACCTGGATCTTGGACTTTCCAGCCTCCGGAACTGTGAGAAATAAATTTCTATTGCTTACCCTCCTCCCAGTTCGTGGTGTTTTGTTGTAGCTGCCTGAATAAACCAAGGCAAACCTCACAGCGCTGACCATGCTGGGCCCTCGCTGGCCTGTGCTTTCTCCCTCCACTGCGCAGGCCACGTCCCCCCAAACCTCAGTAGGTAGATATCATGCACAGCTCAGGTACGGTGGGTGTTGCTGCTGTGATTCGACCGACTCCAGCTCCAATACTTACCAGCTGTCACTGGGGGTAGTAAACTCCTCTAGGCTCCAATCAGGGAGCACAGAGTATTGTAGAGCCAGATGCAGTATATATAAGACAGAAAGGGCTCAATGCAGAGACCCTGCAAGTGCTTCGACAACCTCTTCCTGGGGCAAAGTCAGGAGGAATTTTTCATCTTACAGCCTTCCATGATTGGGTGGATTTATTTTTGCCTATCGCAACAAGATAAGCATTCTCACGTAGAAATTATTGATTACATTTCTTTTGCATCTCTTATAGTACTTGCTGTGTTATAAATGTTGATTGGTTAGTAATGTGACTGGACAGAATGTTTTTAAATAATCTAACCTGTTTAAAATGTACAAAATGTTATATTTTGTGTAAAGTTTCTAGGTATTTGAGAGTAGAAGACAAGGTTTCAAAAATCCCATGTAGGATGTTTTACATTGACATGTGACTTTGTAATTAAGAAAAACATTTAACTTCATCTTGTGTGTACAGTTGTGTATACTATACGTGCTACACACACAATGTAAGAAGGACATATTAGTTAGCCTGAAAACATATGATAGAGAAATTCAATTTATGCATATATAGTCAAAGGAATTGGAAGTAAGAGCTCAAAGAGATAATTCATACAATGTATGCACAGTGCATTATTTATAACAGTCCAAAGTTGAAGCAACTCAAATGTTTATCAATAGTTGCATAGATAAGTAAAATATGGTATAGCTATACACATATATACATATATACACATATATGTACGTATACATGATAGGACATTACAGAGCCTTAAACAGTAAGGAAATTTTGACCCCAGGACCATGGCGCCTGTGAGGAATGTAAGTCCATGTTCTGCACTCCATCACCCTAGGATAGTACCTGCGAGAAGACCGTGAGTCCCCACTCTGCACTTGCCCCATTGTCCCTGGTAGGTCAGTGTCTGCAAGAAGAGTGTAAGGACACTTGCCTTTGGCAGGTGGACCAACCAGAAACCCGAGGCCCAGGACACCAGCCAGCCCAGCCCCCGGTTGCCCACACACCTTTGGAGGGTGGTGTAATCAGCGGGACCAGCAACATGGAAGCATCTTAAGCAGCAGCCGGAAGCCTGCAGTTGGACTTTGGAGAACTTCAACAGAATACCAGTGCCAGCCTCCACAGTTAGAGGCCAAGATCAGCTCCATAGCCAGCACATTTCTGGGATCTAACACGGACACTATCACAGAACTGTGAACACCAGAAGTACTTCACTAGTTTTATTCTCCCTTTTTTGTCTCCTTGGCTATCCCTTTACTGCCTGGTTGGATGTTGTCTTGTTTTGTTTTGCATTCTGTGGTTATTTTTGTTTTGGGTTTTTCTTTTCTCTTTCTCCTCTTTCTCTGGCCTCCTTTTTCCTTCTTCTTTCTTTTCTTCTTTTCCTTTTTGTTCTCTTTCTTCCTTCTTTTCACTACTTAAGCTTCTTACCTTTCTTTTTCATTTTCTTCTATTATTCCTCTTTCTCTCTTTCCTTGGCTACTTACTGAATTTAAACTTTGAAGTGAGTAATCACTGTTTGTGCTCTTTTTGATTACTCCTTTGCATTCTATTTCATCCTTTCCTTCCTGTGTCCTCTAGTTTCCCAAAGCTCAGGTGATCGTCATTTGACTTTCACCTTTGACTCTACTATATCTGACCTCATTCATTACTTTAGCTTGCCCCCTACTCATCCTAACCCCCCTGATCCCTGAAGAAGGGTAAAATCACTCCATTATGGGGGAAAATCACTGCATACAAATGCATAGTATATGTTTGATTTTGTTATATAACCCTTGAATTTGTTTCTATGAACTGAGATAGTAGGTTAATAGTTACTCCACCTTATCAGTAGTTAAACTTGCTTGGAACTATTGTTATTACTAGCTATACTACTTTAGCCAGAATGTCATATGTGTTATAAACAGTTTTTCTCCACTGTATGACAACACTGTGATTGTATGGACTCATAATCATTACCACATCCCAGTATCAAAAGATTGGGAGCTGAGCCAAAGAGTAATTTTGCATTCTTTACAAATTGGGAAGATAGGTTGTTGGGATAGTTGTAAAGAACCATTTACATCTAGGGTTCATCCTAGAGAAGCCTCAACTCTAGTGGTAAAGCTATATATCATAAGAAATAAGCAGCAAAATAAAAGAAAAAATCAGAAAACAAAATAAAATAAAAAAGAGAAAATAGAAAATAACAAGATGCAGAAGCAAAACACAACCTGACCCCCAACTCACCCAGGGGAAAAAAATCTTCACAGAAAACTTCCCAAGCATAAACAAAGAATTTGACATACAAGTAAATGAAGCATACAGAACTCCAAACAGCCATGACTAAAATAAAACTACACCAAGATATGCAATAATCAAGATTCTTGAAATTCAGCACAAGAACAGAATATTAAAAGCTGTTAGAGAAGAGAAACAGGTCACCTAGAAAGGAAAGCCCATTAGAATCACAGCAGACTTCTCAACATAAAACTTTTAAGTCAAAAAGAGCTTGGAGTGAAGTATTTCAAGTCCTGAAAGAAAACAACTTCCAAGCCAGATTGATGTACCCTGTAAAACTATCTTTCAAAATTAATAGAGAAATAAGATACTTCCATAGAACACCTGAAGAAATTCATGACTACCAAACCAACCTTACAAAGAGTACTGAAAGATATTCTATACAGAGATAAAAATGACCACAATTCCAAGAACAACAACAGAAAAAAACCACCAGGCAGGGCAAGCAATTAAACAGAGGGAAAAAGTAGGAAGCCAACAACAGGAAAACATCATGACAAAGATAAGCCAATATACATCATACATCAGTTATAACCATCAATGTAAATGGCTTCAAGACAGTAATCAAAAGAAACAGACTGGGTCAGGGATTTAGCTCAGTGGCATAAGTGCCTGCCTGGCAAGTGCGAGGTTGTGAGTTCAATCCCCAGCACAAAAAAAAAAAAAGAAAGAAAGAAAAAAACAGACTGGCAGAATGGAACAAGAAACAAAATCCAACAATATGCTGCATACAAAAAACATTTAACACAAAAGGAAATTTATAGACTGGAAGTCAAAGAATGCAGAAAAATCTCCCATGCTACAGGAACCCAGAAAAAAGCAAAGTTGCAATTCTGTTTGTAGACAATGTGACTTTCAAATCAATAATAATCAAAATAGATAAAGAAGCTCACTACATACTTGTTAAGGGAAAACTTCAAGAGGAAAAGATAACAATCATAAATATGCATGCACCAAATATGGAAGCACCCAGATACATAAAACAATTATTAATAGACATGAAAAATCAAATAAGCAATAACACAATTGTAATGGGAGGCCTTAATACTCCATTGTCATAAAGAAAGAGATCAACTATATAAAAAAATCAGCAAATAAATATCAGAACTGAATCAAACCTGTGAACAAATTCACTTAGCAGATGTTTTTAGAGTGTTCCACGCAACATCACCAGAATACACGTTCTTCCGAGTTGCACATGGGATGTTTTCTAGAAGAGATAAAATACTAGCCCAAGTACATACTTGAATAAAATGCAAAGGAATTCAAATTATTCCATGTATTTTATCTGACCACAGCACAATGAAATGGAAATTAATGGCAAAA
This sequence comes from Dolichotis patagonum, assembly GCA_004027295.1. Taxonomy (NCBI): domain Eukaryota; kingdom Metazoa; phylum Chordata; class Mammalia; order Rodentia; family Caviidae; genus Dolichotis; species Dolichotis patagonum. The sequence continues at coordinate 22,777 of PVJX010007998.1, read as the reverse complement.
GAAACCCCCAAAACTCCATAAACACATGGAAATTAAGTAACACTCTCCTAACAACCAATGGATCACAGATGAAACAAAGGAAGAAAGTAAACAATATCTACAACTAAATAAGAATGCAGATACAACATACTGGAACTTATGGGATGCAATGAAAGCAGTCCTAAGAGGGAAATTTATTGCGGTAAATTCCCACATCAAGAAAACAGAACAAACACAAATAAATAAAGGAGAAAAAAGGGATGGGAAAAGAAAAATAAATAAATAAATAGTTAAGTTATACTACTAATTGTTATTAGTTCATTGAAAAGAAAGTTTTGCACCTATGTTGTTTGAACAATTTTTCATGCCTTTATCTTTTATATGAGCAACTATTTTGAAGATAACAATATGCAATGTACTAACCATTGTTACTCCCCTACAATAGTGTTTTGAAATTTTATACCATTGTTTTTACTGATTTTTTAAATAAAAAAATTGTAAGGTAGTTTTGAGATATGCTATAATATAGATATATCCAAAGACATTATGCTAAGTGAAATGAGCCAGATATGAACTAAACACTGTATGATTTAATCTGAGGTACTTAGTATAGTCAGATTCACAGAGACAGACAGCAGAACGGTAGTTGGCAGAGGCTGAAGAGTTATTATTTAACAGGTGAAGCTTCAGTTAGGAGACAAAACGTTCTGGAGATGGACAGTGGTGATGGTTATATGGCAGCGTGAATGCGCGTTAATGCTGCAGCACTGCACATGTAAAGGTTACTGAGATGTATCTATGTACACTTTACCACAGTGAAGGGAAAAGCAAAGCGAGGCAAGAGAGCAGGAAGGCAAACCTCTGGGACGGTCTGGAGGTGACTCCTTCAGGATGCTAAGGTGTGGTCACTTGCTGTCTCAGAAGTCACTTGCAAATATGGGTGAGGTGGGAAAAGATTTCCCTTGGCTCTGGCAATCAGCATAAACTCATGCATCCTTGTTCACAGGAGTGGGTCCCCTGCCTGAGGATGTCAGTGCTGTGGGACCAGCTCCCTGGCAGAGTCATTCTCCAGAATGGCAGAGGCAGGAGGGGAACAAGGAGTGTATACTCTGAGGCAGTGGTTTTGTTCAGTGAGTGTATAGAAATTCTCATTTGTTACCTGAAAGTGGAAGCAGAATACTCCTGGAGGTCATCAGGACCCCGCTACATGGATAAGGCCCATGGGCAGGAAGAGAAGCAGGTGGGCCAGGAGGAGTGTCACTCAGTGGAAGGTCCTGTGTGCCTCCCCATCAAGCTGTCAAAACTCCTCAGTTTTCTCTTAACTGCCAATGGACTTTGTGAGACTGAAAATCACAGGTGTTCGGGATGAATCAACCCCTTGGGAACACATAACCAAGGCTGAGATCCATGTTGATTTCCTGGCCTAGGGAAAAGGCCAGCTTTGTCTGGACTGCAAAGTCAGTGCTCAGCCTCTGCCTCCGTGGGAGCCAAGTTCCAGACCAAGTTCCTGCCCCTTTGGACTCTGGGGCTGAAGAGAGTTTAACGATCGTCGCCCTCCAAGAGTACAAGATACTCAAACGGCTCAGCAGCTTGCTGCTAAGTGTGTGCATATATTATTTGACCCATCCTTGTTTAGCACTGGCTGCATGCTAGACCCTTCTATGAGTGTTTTATACAATTTAACTTCTACAAATCTCTTAACAACCTCCTGAGGGAAACTTCCCATTGTATATATAAGGAAGCCTTGGCACAGAGTGAATAGTAACTTGTGCAAAGTGACCCAGTTTTAAAGAGGAGGAGTCAGACAAGTGTCAAGTCTGTTCTAAACAGCAGGTTCTGCTATCCCTCCATGGTACTATCTGACCTAGTATGCAACAAGCACACAGAAAGTCCAACAGTCCTTCTGCAGCTCTGTCTCTAAGACTTGCATCTTTTGGTGCTGTCAAATGTGCACAGGAAGTCCCAAAGCAGCTGCAATGTGAGTACCCTAAATTCTCCTGATAAAAGGATGCCAGGCATATACTAATTTGGCCACATTTTTGGGAGCAAACACTCAGGCATCTTGGAACTGGTGGACTGATCTGTAGGGATGCCTGGCATTTGACAAGCACGAACACCCAGAAGATAAGCACGTGATGATCACTTATTAAAAGAAGACACAGCCCAAAGGCATTCCTAACTTCTCCAGAAAGTGATTTACAAAATGCAAAAAACACGTTTTGCAGCTAGAGGTGCAGCCGTGTGATCTCGAGAGTTTCACTTTATCTCTAACCCGTGAGTCCTTGTCTGCATAAGGGAGAGGGTAAGACCTTCTCTAGGATGCTCGTATAGGCTGAACAAGATCATACTCAGCTGATCTATGTGGGTCGGTTACCTGAGTCTTGACATTCCCAGAGGATGTAAATGTGAAAGCCAGGAAGCAGGAGGTGTGCTCTGGGACTGGAACACGCCCTTCAGAGTCAGAGCTGAATTCCCTAGCTGGGTGTACAGGGGAGCATCAGGGTCTTGGGAAACAGCCACTTGTGGAGCTATTCTCAGCTCTGTCACTTACTGGTGACCTTGGAAAATCAACTAAGCCTTCAGTTTTCATTAATAAAAATGGCGTACTAATACACAGGACTACCCATATTTTATGAGCTACCCATATTTAATGAATTGAGAGGGTTCTTCACAGACCACTGTATTATCTGTCAAATAATAGTAATAATACTCATCTCCCCAGGTTTGCAACAGAAGAACACAAATCCCAGCATCCATGATACCTTTCGTTAATATTATTTTTAGCCATGAATCTTGTTAGCTCACAAACAATTGCAGCAGGAGGAAAGGGAATCACGTGACTCGACTCTTTTTTAGTTACTCTGTAGTTTAGGAGAATTTTTCCAGTTTCTCTTCTGTCAAAGGCACACCTATAATGCTGTTGGCAAATACTTAACCTTCATACTGTTTTGACTTGGGGACTGGGATTTTAGGAGGGCAGAGATTTGTCCAGGTGAATGTCTCTTCTTTATTTTCCCATCTTTCGCTCTGTAGAACCATTTTTTGATTTTTGACCAACTTGTGGGAAATTTTGTTCCAAGAATACAGGAATGTCTAGTAGCTCCATGGGTGGATTTAAAATGAGGTGTCTAAACCCCTTGAAACATTTCTCCAAGTAGGGTACTTCTTTTTTCTGCCACTGGAGATGGGACCCAGTCCTTGTCATGCTAGGCAAGTGCTCTGCTGCTGAGCTAAGCCCCCAGATCCCCATTTCTTCAGTTCAAGGGTCCACCTGGTCCCAAAGCTCCGTGACCCTCCCACCGCAACCCATTTTAAGAAACACTGTTCCAAAGGAAGACAGATGCAGAAATATTGTTCCGTTCAGGCCTAAACCCACTTATTTCTTTGAAAAGACAGAGGCAGATTTCACTGGGACTTCTCCTGTTTCCTTTAACACAGAAGTTGTAGCAGTAAAAGAAGACCCAAATGCTTGGTGCACTTTCTCACCCCAAGTACTTGTCTTTGCTCTCAGGGGAGGAAGCCCTTTGTCTTTGGCCCAGTAGACCCCATTTGTGGATCTGCCCACAGAGAAGGTAACTTTCCTTTTCTAGAAGAAATTTGTTCCGAAACCATTGACTCTGTAATGGATACTGTCATTAAACGTGCATGGCTGTGCAAAAGCCCTCTTGCACTCTAAGTTACTGAGCATTCCTGCCTCTGTGAGATGCTGCCAGTTAGGTGGCTCCAAGTGACCCTGCGACCCTCCCCTAAGCCTGCAAACAGCTTTACTCAAGTGCACAAGTTCCTGACCCCAGAAATCTAGTTGTTCTGTGTAAAGAGATTTCTTTTTTTTCCAGCTTTCTAATTTGTGGCTTTTAGAGTAATTTGGCTCCAAACAAATACTGTAGCCTGATCAACTCTCTTGGGCAGTTGTTTCTCATAAATCAAACTCTGCTTAGGTGAGTTTCAACTTGGGAAAGAGGATTTGTTTAGCTATGCTGGGCTGTAGGCACTAAATTGGGCCATATTGCCACTGTACTTTGGTAAGATAAACAAGCCACGGATTGCTCAGCTCTCGTCAGTGACTACAATCGGTCAAGTTTTCTTGCTGTGCTATAACTCAGAAGGAAAAAGTCTGATAACTTAGTCTAAGCTTCACCTTTCATGAGCCATCAGTTCATACATCACCCATGACACAAAGAGGGCCTCATTTCCACAGAGTTAGCCCCAGAAGGTTTTACCCAGTGTTAAGTTCTTAAAAATAGCATCTGTGCTTAGGACATTATTCTCCAAAATTTTACACAAGTGCCAATGATTCTACTAAATCAGCTTTGTAGAATAATTCCTCAGGGCTCCTTTTTGTTTGTTTAGCTAGAGTGAATATTCAGGAAAGTAATATTTTTTGGGTCAATATTTTATTGCTAGATCCAGCTTACAGTGTGGACTAACACCTTGAACATCAGTCAACAAAGCTCAGAGGGTGCAGGTTCATCTGCTTGTCATTTAGGACATTAGTCATCCCCACATGAATTTATTGAGCATTGATTTATTCAGTATCAGGCATGGTATCAGGCTGGGACTAGAAAAAAGGATTGGCAAGGCTCTTGGTCTTCTGAAGCTTATATTCACAAGGAGAAGACAAACTAAGAAAACAAAATGGTTGTGATTCGATGGTAGAACTATGGAGGAAAGAGCTACAATGATGTCATGAGCAATAATGAATTATGGGAGTGGTCCAGAAAAGTGTCTCTAAGAAAAGACATTTTTCGGTGAATATAAAGGATGAGGGGGTACAGCTGGACCTGAGGGGAGAAGTAATCCAGGCATAGGACCCTTTCTCATCTTACTATTGCTGTAGAACAATTGTTCATAGTTTCTTTAATCCCCTGGATTGTTATAAATGGGAATGTTTGTGTCATGTAAAATATTGGTGGAAACTTGGGGGTTGTGCTGTTTTGAGATTCAAAGTAGTATCCTGAGGAATTGGGCGGGCGGTTTTACTTCAGGAGAACTCCCTTCTGTAGACCCCCTACTGGAGCCAGAGGGGTGCTTCACTCCTGGGAAGAGTGAACCCAGATCACCCCCTGCCTGGGAAGACACCAGCAATGAGTTTTGTTGATACAGTCTCCCAGTGGAGAAATTATGTTCTGGTGGTGAATGAGTCACCAGGGGGAGTTGGTTTTCCTTCCAGAGGTCAGGCGTGCTGTTCAGTGCTGTGATTCCAACTCAGAGAGAACTGGGACGCCCTTGTGTCATTTGTTAGATTTCAGAATGACTTCATTCTCTGAAAGTGTTATGAGGCATATGTGCTTGTTTTAAACCTTTAACTAGATACGAAATTTATTTCACTTTGAGGAGTCTTGAGAAACTGATGAAACCCCAGATGTTGCAAAACTTTTGTTAGGAAGTGAATAATGCAATGATCCATGCAGAACATTAATAGCCAGAAACTATATGTAATTTCCTTTTGAACTGGTGCATATTAATTTTACAGAATTTCATTGTGATGTTTTCATACATGCATATAACGTACTTGGATCATATGCATCTCCCCTATTACCCTTTCTTATCTTTTTCTCCCTCCATTATCCCCTTTCTCTTACCTATCTTCCATATAAGAATACATAGTCGCTTAAAATGCTTATTCTCTGGAAAGGAAAACTTGGAAGAAGAAGAAGAGAAACTATGTAATTTACATTTAGATATCTATCTGGATAAACCAATGAGTGATTTGCCTTACTTTGAAGCAATATGGGTCCTGGGTTTATCACCACAGATAATTTCTAGAGATGGTTGCTGCCTGTTGGTAGCAGAAGCCACACTGGATCCTTCCAGAGATTTAGAGATGCTGAGAGATCTTCTTCCTTAAAGCCTGGCCCAACATTTCATTGGGAAATGCTGCACTTACTCACCATTATATACTGAGTTGTACTCTCCTGCAAACATGATGAAGTCTTAACTCCCAGGCCCTGGCAAATGGACCTTATTTGGAAATATGGTGTGTGTAGATGATTAAATTGAGGCAAAGTCATTAGGTGAGATCTTAATCCGTGCAACATTGTCTCTCTGAAAGGGAAATTCGAACAAAGAAACAGGCACATACGAAGCAAAGATTATAGACAGACACAGGGTGAACGCTGTAAAAAAAAAAACCCCAGGTGTCCAAGGTCACCAGAAGCTTGGGATCATCATGAAACAGATTCTTTCTCAGAGCCTTCAGAAGGAAGCGACATCACTGACACCTTAATTTTGAACCTCCAACCTCCAGAACTGTGAGACAATGTGCCTCTATTGTTCACAACAACCTGCGCTTCATTGCAAAAGCCCTAGGGAACTGTCACCCTCACCATGCGTTTTTATTTTTTTTTCTTGGCTTTTTGAGACAGGGTCTTGCTATGTGGTTCAGGCTGGCCTTGGGCTCACCTTGTAGCCCAGGCTCGTCTTGAACTTATAACGATCCTCCTGCCTCAGCCTCCCACATGCTGGGATTACAGGAGTGTGCTACCATGTCTGGATACCATGCATTTTCTTAATAAATATACGGGAATGTATTGTTTTACCAACACACACTTTTACTTCTATTTCGTCTTCTATGAAGATTTTCCTTAGAACTTTATGTTGGGTTCACAGGGTCCTAGAACCTAAAAGTGTTTGTCATTACTATCATCACAGCAATTATCATTTCTCCTGTGCCAAGGTTTGTATTAATTGTGTTACTTTTTTATTTCTTAAAAGATATAATATACCTATTGTATAGGGGAGTAAACTGAAATCTCCTATTGATTAATTATGGGATCTGGGTTTTAAATACTAAGCCAGATGACTCAGAATCCTGGCTTAGGAAACCCTGAAAGACTGAGAGCTATTAGTCTTACTAAAATACAGCTTTTTTATGGGAAGGAAGTCTTGGGCCTTGGTCAATGAAACTATCTAGCAATAATAAGACCGTGTGGTTGGGAAATGTGTTCTGAGTTTCATATAATTGACCTAAGTCTTTGAAAAGCATTCGTTAATTAGTTGATTTTATTTATAGGTTGTGTCACTCAGGTGAAATGTTCTCTTGTAATAATTATTCAGAATTTTTTAAAATGGTGTTAAGGTACAGCTCAAAGGCAGAATGCTTACTTAGCATGAGTGAGACCCTGGCTTTGAGATTCAGCATTGGAAAAATAAAAAAGAAACCAAAAAATCAGTTTAAAATGTGGAGAGGTGCACTGTGTATATAAATTTTTTAAATATACTTTTTTTCTTCTAGCTGGGTGAATTGATACATTAATGAGGCTGATTAAAGACTGGCAGAATGGGAACTAAATTGAGTGGAAATAGTAAATCAGAGCAAAAAAAGCTTTATATTTCTCACAGGCACTGACTTTTATAAGTTAAAAATAAGAATGTGGAAAGAAACTATTCCCCAGAAATTAGGTAACCCACTTTCTGGATAGATGAAGATGGATCTTTTCCCTCCATCTTCTCTCTGCAAACACGTGTGCAGAAAAGAGTATGATTATGACAAGTAAAAGCACAGAATAAATACTTTTTCAAAAAAACTGTAAAACCCTATAACTATGATTATTTGAGAAAATTATCATAAACGGGTATATTCACTGGTTAGTCAAAAAAAAATTGCTCAATAAATAACCGAACGAGATTGATTTTCTTGATCAACACATTTTCTGATATTCTCTATTGATCAAATTCCAGCTGAATGCCAGTTCCAGAGAAGCAAAACAAACTGACTTAGAAAGGAGAGTGTGCTGGACATAGTGGTACAGGTCTATTATCCCAGCACTCAGAGGCTGAAGCAGGAGGACTAAGAATTGTAGGCTAGCCAGATTGCAAAGCAAGAATTCGTCTCAACCTTCTCCCTACAAAAGAGGTGGGACAGCTAATTGAAAAGTCTAGTTCAATCTCTGTTCATAAAGATGAGTACATAAGGTTAGAACATAATCAGTCTTGCCTGGTGAGATTAACAATGTGGTATGAATTTAAGTCTAAATTACATAGTTCCCCATACCTTATCTATGGACTGTAAGTATTTGGAGATCTCCCTTCCTCAGTGGACGTGTGGTAGCTTAAAGTCAGATTGCCAGGTTTGTCTTTTTATTCAATAGTGTTCCTGTCCTCTCAATAATTACCCGGCCATCATCGATTACCCCTGAGTAATGCACATGCTGGGCTGTGTGGGATTCAGTATTAACTCACACCTAGCAAGGCCGCTGATCCCTTAGGTTTGGGTGGGGACTTTGTTGATCATTTTGAAAATGTCTGGAGAAGCATTTTCAAATTTGGAAACTTAGAAAGTTTATCACATTCTTAATTTCTAAGAATAAGAAATGGATACAAAGTTAACTAAATAACTATCTTGGATTTCCAAATAAAATATCCATGATGGCTCTAGATAATGCTTGATCCTTAGCATCTATCTGAAAATGGCCAGTTTTAAAGAGCTTGCATGATGCCGTGAAGGCCTGTTGCTGAGGCCTGTCTCTCAGCCTTCTAGGCTGACGAATGTTCCATCAGGGTGCTCTGAGTTATATTAATATCCATACATGCTAGGATGGGGACTTCCATGTTGGGGATGAAAAGATAGGCAGATGTGCTGCTGCGTGGGGGTGCAGAAATACCTGTCTTTAATAAAGACAATTTTCCTCTTCTAGAATCACACAATTTGAAAGAGGTAAAATTCTAGAGACTCCATTTTGCAGATATTTTGTTGAGGGCAGATCACAAACCCTTACAGTCAAGGGGAAGCAGTGGGGGTGACAAGGAAAGAGCCCAGGGAAGGGGGACAGGAAACAGCAATTTTGGTTCTAGACACCACTCCGCTCTTGTTTTGCAGGCTTTTTTGGAAGGATGAGGATGTCATTCACTCAGGCAGGAAGTGTAAGACAGAATCATGCAATCTCATTCCTGCCGTGGAGCTGCTCTCACTTACATCTCCCTTCTCGTTGAGAGTGAGTTGTGTTTCCTTGTTCACCACATTGAGAGTTCATAAGTTGCTTTGAAACCAGTGGTGACAAGACTCCCCCATGCTTCTATTGTGCACAGCCAACTGGTGATCTTAGGAAGACCGCCTAGGCCCCAAAGTGTTCTCACTCTTTCATTAATTATGCAGCTACCAGTAATAACTAACGTCAGGGTAAATGCACATCCTGGATGGCTATGGTGGGCTTTGGTGCCAGGTCGCATGGAAGCCTCTGCTTATTCAGGGTTTTTGTGGGGCAAGGGGCTGTAACATTCTATTGGAGGCCTGTAGAGGAGAAACCTCACAGTGGCTTTCAATGTGAGACCAGCCTCTTCTTTTGCATCTTCCTGAAAATAGAAGCAGAGATTTAGAGTCTAATTCTTTTGTTCTTAGGAGATAAGGTCTTGCTAAATTGCTAACTTGCCCAGGTTGGGCTTAGACTTGTAAGCCCCCTGCCTCAGCCTCCCAGAATGCTGGAGTTATAGGAGCTTCTGAATTCACACAAAACTTCTAAATTTCTTTTGTTCCAGGAAGTTTACCCATGGTTAGGTAATCTGTGCAGATGTGTGGATATGTGTCAGGGAAATTGTTGGTACTAGGAATATAGCGCACTTGCCTGGCATGTATGACGCCTGAGTTCAATGCTCAGCATTGCAAAACAAACAAATAAAACCTAAAAATGCTACTCATTTCACTCACTGTCAGGTATCCAAGTCCTTAATCAAAATGATATAGCTGAAACGTATTTCCCACATCAACCACTGGGGTTACAATTGGTCCAAAGTCCTGCAAAAAAATCTCTTCTTAGATCTGTTCTCATCCTCAGAAAGTCCTCAAATACAGCAAATGCAGTGCTGATGAGAAAGGCTTGCAGACTTTTACAGAAGTGGGACTTTTCCTGATGTGATTATTCAGGTCTCCTCTAGCCAGCTCTCTTCGTGCTCTGGCCTACAGATCCTATAGCATTTCACGGAGGCAGTAATGACTGTCCCACTGTAAAATCCCAAACTGGAGTGATAGGGTGAGAAAAAAAAAAGCCAAAGACTTTAGTAGGACACAGGGTTTATGATCGCTCAGAATAGCTCACAACGAGAGGAATATGCCAAGACTACCAGTGTAACTCCCTATTGAGAAGATTGCACAAAATCTGTCTTCTTTCTTTTTTCCAGGCAATTGACTAGGATGGTGAATGGGTTGTACCTTGTATTTTTGTTGTCACTGTTTTTTTTTTTTCTCCTTAGTTTTGTTCTGTGATTCTGTTACCTTTCAAAAAACAAAGTACCAGGGTGACAGAATATAGTCGGAATCACATTTTCATATGGAGAAACCAGGAACTTGAACACTGACTATCACTTATTAGCTGTGTGACTTTGAGCCAGTCATGTAATTATCCCTACCAAGTGGGGGTCATGGTATCAAACATCCTATGTAGTTTTTGTGAGTGTCAAATGAGATTATGGAGGGCAAGTGATTTACACAGTGGGAAGCATTGAACGAATACTACTTGCTATTCTTGGTCAACTTGCAATGGGAAATGTTTCTAGGTACTTAAATCTCACCTTGCTCTCTTGGCTTCTCCTTTGGGACCATTAATTTGTAGTAGCCACTGCAGAGTGTGCACAAGCATAGAAATATTCTCATTATCACCTGCCATGGAAGCATGAAGAGTGCTCGGCACCCAAGGACACGTGAGCTGTAACATTTCTGGGCTTCAACTCAAGCTGAAAACTCATGGCAGAGAACTGTGCATACCCAAACTGGTTTTTTTTTTTCTCACTTTTTTCCAGTATCTAAAAAGAATCATATAGTCCTAATTAGGTCTAAAGAGGCCCACAAAAGTATCATTTCCAAGGGCTTTGGATTTATGGGCTGAAAACTGTAGGCTACTGTGTATTTTAATATATTCAGAGAGACAATTAAGATAACTTTAGTTATGGTTTTGGAAAACTTGGCAGCATTCAACTGAACAGATAGTTTTTTTCTGTCAAAAATCAAGCTGAAATGACATTTTTGGAATCAATTCACTTTTTTAAAAGCAACCAACCATCTGAAAACACTCAATGAATTGGAATAAAGTTATACAAAGTTTTGTGATCCTCAAGAGAGGAACAAAAGTTTGGAAGAAAGCTTAGCTGCCAAGCTGCAGAAACAGAACGTCATAAGGAAGGGAGTTCAATGGCCTGCAATATGTGAAAAACTGCCCAACTTCCTCAAACGATGACAAAAATGTACTCAGCTAAGCCCACAACAAAATGCCATTGGTAGAGTTAAAAAAATAAATCCCAGCATTAACTAGAAGCCAGGTTCTGTAAAAATGAGCAGCTTCTCTATCCTGTGGGGGGTAATATAAATTGGTATAATCTTTTTGGACAGCAATTTGTTGAGAATTAAAGTAAAATTTTAGCATTGAAACTTCATTTCTACAAATTTGTTCTAGGAAATGCATCACCGACTAACAATATAAATGGAAGTACTCTTTGTAATCTCATTTGTCAGGAAGAAACTAGGAAAAGACTAAATGTTAAAACAAGAGGAGTATAATCATGTATAATAAACATATATACAGTCTTTAAATTTTATTATTTTGAAACTTGCTTGTTAATTCTTTATTATTTTGAAACTTGCTTCTTTAATGTTAATTAATTAAAGGAGAATGCAAAATTGCACACATTGTGGAATGTCTGTATGTAAAATCTATGTAAGGAAAAGAATGAAAGAGGATATAATAGAAGTTAATGAAGTTTATCATTGTGTGGTAAGGATATTCATGGCATCCATTTTCTTCTTTCTGTACATTTGTATTTTCCAAATTATACATAATTAACATGTAAAGTAGTACCCCCTTATATGGTTTCCCTTTCTGCAGTTTCAGTTTCCTATGTCAACCATAGTCTGAAAATATTAAATGGAAAATTCCAGAAATAAATAATTTGAAAATTTTAAATAGCTTTTGTTACCATGTATTGTTATAATTGTTTCATTTTATTATAAGTTATAATTAGTCTTTTATTGTGTCTAATTTAGAAGTCAAACTCATCATAGCTATGTATGTACAGGAATAATTTAGTATATGTAGTGATCACCATTATCTGTGATTTCAGAAATCCAGTGGATGGAGGGGTGTCTTGGGACATACCCCTCATGGACAAAGGAAAACTATTGTACACATTATTTTAATAAGCAACAAATATGTGACTTTAAAAAGTGAATAATTGGTTTCCACTCTAAACTTTCAGTTAAACTACATTTGAATGCAAATGGAGGCCTCACCCACCTCCCAGGAAGAAGCAGATCAGTCTGACCTCTGTGCGTTTCCCCTAGAGATTCCACTGGGAGCAGGGGATGACACGTCAATGCACAGGACCTTCATCCTCCTGAACAAGCATGCTAAAAATTAAAAAAGAAGAGGGTGAAAAAAACTCCCTGTAATATTCCTGGACTTTTTCAGAAGTTTTTCCTCCCTGTTAGTTGTACTTCTGTTAAATTTTATCTTTATCTTCTGCCCAGTGGTAATTTGAAAACGAAGATAAAGAGAGCGAGACATTCAGAATTTTGCCAAGAAAGTGAATTTAAATGACCTGAGGACGACATGACAGAGTTCTTTTTATTTTAGCTTTAAGATAAAGCTATATGTTTGCAGGGGTTAGTTGCACACTTGTGAGTTTAATTGTTTGGAGTTTTGCTGATTTAAAAAAAGTTTTTTTTTCTTTTAAATCAAGTAGAACATGACTCAGAGCTTGTCCAATACATTAAAAAATATATATACGGATAGAAATTTCATTGTGGGCTCAGAAAGAAGAGAGCTAGGAGACATCAGTTCCTGGTTGTTTTCTATTTTTCCCTCTAGATACACTTTCTGCCCCTCACCCTGCTTTCCGTCAGTGCCCTCTGAATCCTAGCTGGGCCTGCTCACTTCTTGCTGGCTCAGGCTGGGCAGTAGGTGGCCAGCCACATGGTGTGGGCAGCCTCTTCCTACAGCTGCAATGGTCTCTGGAGGACTCCAGTGACTCACTGCCTTCCCCTTCAGGTTTGGAGGGTGCAGGAAGCAGCAGCCTTAGGCTGGTACTAACCACTGGGTATTTCCTTTGCTGTCTCCCCTTGAACTTCTTTAAACCTTTGGAAATACTACTTTGGCTAAACTCATTTCAATCTTTCCTTTTGAAATGGCCATCTTTTTCCCACAAGGACCTTGAACTTCAAAACACCTCGTGGAACAGTAGCATCACAGCTACCGGTGAGAATAATTTGATGGTGCTTTTTATAGTGCCCACTTTTCCTAATAATTGTGGTCAGCAGAAGAGTTTGTAATCACTGCGTAGTGTGCTAATGGTCACCATGACCATTCAGGGTCTCTGCTAGTGGACTTGAGCTACTCAGTTGTATAAAACACTGGTGTGTCAAACCAAGGGTTTATTAGTAATAATGAAGGACTGAGATTTGTGATTTTAAAAAAGTAAATGAACAAGAAAAGTGTGTTTTTGTAATGATTCCAGTTTCACTCGTACATATTCCATTATGTTTTCTTGAAACAAGGGGAAAGGAGATAAGGAATTCCAGCAAATGCACTAGAAATTGCCCACAATGTGCACAAATCCTTATCCAGAGGGTGCCAGTCCATAGGGTGACCCTGGGAATGTATCTCACATGTGAAAACATCATGTGTTTGAAAAAGGGTGGAGAACTACTGATTATTGATCATACTACTATCCGTTATTTTAATTTAGTAGCTCTACTCTTTGTCATCCAATTTTCCTCATCAGTCTGTATATAATAAAATTAAAAATATTTTACTAATATACTCAATTAATGTTTCACCAAATGCCTTAGCTACATCATCTTATTTAATTCTAATAATATTTCCCATTTTGCCAATTAAGAGTTCATTAAATTAGGCATAGCAGCACATGCCTGTAATCCCAAGTACTCGGGACAGGAGGATTGCAAGTTTGAGGCCAGTCTGGGCAATTTAGGCAGTCTCAAAAATTTTTTAAAGGGCTTAGTAGCTCAGTACTCACTGGGTTCAATTCCAAGTATCATAAAGCAAAATAACCCCCCCAAAAAGCAACCAAAATACGAATAAACAAAAATAGTCATTAGTAGGCTGAAGGGGAGACAAGATACAGAGGACATTTCGTATTTTCCCAGGAAGCATTCTCTGGGTCTTGTGGGATAAGTGCAAGCTCAGTAATACTCTACCACTGCTTCCTGCGGTGGCCATGACTAATAGATCTTGAATAGTGAGTAAGAAAAAGTTCAAATCTCTCCTTGAGATTAATTTAACTCAATTAAACTGCTAAATCTTGAGGACACTGGGATGGATGAAACACAGCTTTCCCTCCAGGAATCTGAAGCCTTGTTGGGAGACAGAGATACAAACAAATAATGAGAGAACTGTAATAAAATGTGATTAAAATAATAAGAAGAACATGCTTAAAATTTAATGGGGAAAAAATGAAGGTGCGATGGGTTCTTTGGTAGGTAGAGGGATCTCATGAAAAAATTATAAACAAAGGTGATGATTCAGCTTGACAGTGTTTAGGAGTTCAACAGTGAAACTGGTAAAGAAAGAGATTCTGTAGCCAAAAGTCCCAGTAGGGGTCTTTATTCTTATTCCCGTTAAAGTCTTAAAAGTCTCCAATTGCTTTAGGTCCTAATTGCTTTCTCAGTACCACATTTCTTATAACTTGTTTAGATTCCTCCTTCAATCCTCTTTGAGTTTAAGGAATGAAAGTACTTTTGCAATAGAGGCATTGGGAGAGAGGACAACTGGCTGACTAGAAGAATAATCCAACCCATCACCTTGGTCTCAGCAGTACTATATATTAACCACCTGAGAAAATCAGCTAGGGACTCCTGAGTCTGAAATTGGTTAGAAATGTGCACTCTGAGATGTGTATCACAGTTCTCTGGGCTTTCCTCTACCCTGAGTTTACAGATAGCCTTAGAGAAAAGCTATCAGATTCCTGTGTCCACATGGAGTGAAGATTAGGAAAGTACTAGGGAAATATAGGAGAAGGGGAATTTATAGTAGGGATTTATCAACTCAATACTATTACTCATAGGTATACTGTATTATATCAGGCTAAGCAGAGGAAAGAGGATTTAGAAGATTGTCCAAGATGTCACAAAGATTGATAGAGTTTCCTTGATGGAAGAAAGCAGGCCAGTTAAATCCAATTTCAGATCTCTAAGTATGTGAGTCCTGTAACTTCTTATCTTTGCCCCCAGACACATGTGGATTCTTTCTTGCTAAGACCTGAAGACTTTATTCACCACTGTCTTATGTCATCTTCTTTTAAGCTTGCGACTTACTATCGTCTCTTCTTCTTGCAATATGGTCCATACAGACACTCTGAAATCCTAACAAAGGGAAAGGAAAAACAAACATGGAGGTGGAAAAAATGTGTTACTTTATTTAGAACTAGAGATCAACTCAGGAGATTAGGTTGGCTCCACAAAATAATGGATATAGCAACGTAAAAGATATTATATTTAAGAACAAATTTAGCAATAAATGTGCACATTTTATATTGGGGGGAACCCCAAAAACCTTTAAAATATTCCTGAAACACATAAAAGTAAATTTGAAAAAATAGAAAGACATCCCTATTTTTGGAAAGGGTGATTGATTATCATAAGTATCATGAAGATATCGGTTCTTCCTAAAATAATGTGATCCCAACAAGAACATCTTTAAAGCCTTTTCTGGAGCCAATCAAACACTAAAGTTTGCATAGCAAAGCAAAGCAAAGCAAAGCAAAGCAAAGCAAAGCAAAGCAACAAACAACCAAAATGCAAGAGCAGTTGAGAAAACACTGGCAAAAAAGATCCATCTATTATACAAGTCTTGTAAAGCTTCTATAATTAAAGCAGTGTCATGATGGTAGATGGAATAGACAGATTAATGGACTAGAGATAGGAAGTCCAGGAACAGACTCAGTGTGTGGGAAAATTTAGTCTATGTAAATGGCGACATCTTCAATTGCTGAGGCAAAAGTGAGCGTTTGAGTAAACAGCATGGGGAACGCCAGATAATCATACACAAGAATAAATACACAGGTCAATCAAGTATTCTCAGCCAGTGTTAGAGAAAATGTAGTGACTTTACAGCATGGCACAAAGGGATGCTTTCTAAATACATCTCAGAACCCTAAGGTAATAAAAGCAAAGACTAATGATTTAAACCACCTAAAAATGACACGTATTTATATGGGAAATAAAAGTCATAAAACAACCGACTGCTGGAAATAAACGTTTGCAACATGTATCACAATTAAAGGGCCAATACTCCTAATATATAAAAAGTCACAGGATGTGGAAGGTAAGAAAGCTTTTTCCTAGCCTATCATTTGGTCTTTACTTGGGTTTTTATAGAGGGCACCATAATTAACTTGCTGTTGCATTGGTCTGGTTGAACATTTCGTGGCCACTTTGTTATGGTTTTATTTATATTTTTTTGTTTTAGTTTTTTCTTTCTTTTTTGGCTTTTTAAAAAAAACTTGTTTCACTCTCTGGGACCTGCTTGATTTATAAATGTTTTCCCAGTTCCCATCCTGTTCTGGGCTGTGCACCTGGTGTTTTTCCTGGGCCAGCAGCATGACTGGTTTGCTGGGCTCTCATTTCACTGAGGGTTCCCAGCGAGATTTGTCCCTGTGTGGGCTGCAGGAGGCTCAGGGAAGGGGGGTGGGTTAAGGACATCCTTCAGCAGAGATTAATACTCTCCAAAATACACTTGGTGTTCAGTCTTGGGGATTTCCAGGTGTTATTAGACACAGAAGGCCCTTTATGGTATCCCAGTAGGAATGGATAAGTTTTCAAAGGAGGAGGTTAAAATAAATAAGTTTTGGGTTATAGATCTTAAACTCAATCTTCATGTTCATCTTAGCTATTTGAGGAATCATAGCTGAATGCACACAGACTAAATTTCATTGTATTCAAATTCATTAGACTGTCATGGAGAGAGAGCAGGAAGATGATGCTCTGGAAAGAGGGAATGTTCTGGAAAATTAAAGGAATGATATCACATACTGTCCCCATCTGCTCATCACCTGACCTCTCACCTTCATGTTGCACAAGACTCACATTTATGTCAGGATGAATGAACATGTTTCCCAGAAGCACATTCTCGTAGCGCTTCAGTCTGGATTCTGAGCTAGATCAATGCACAGTTGACCTGTAAACACTGTGGTAATGTGAAAGCGCTTTGCATGTGTGAAAGACTTTCTGCTTTTTGGATTCAATTTCACATTATTTATCTTATTTGACTGTCACATTGTCCTGAGAAAAAGGCAGACAGATATTTTCCCCAGTTTGCTGATGAGATAACAAAAAGTGAGGAAACAGCTCAATGGAAAACGCTAGCCAAGAAATTAGGGTACTGAGGGTAGAGTCCAACCTGGACATTAACTGGATTCGATCCAGTCAGTTCTGTAGTTTCCTGAGCCTCTGCCTCAGCTTCTACTATATGAGAAGTGTGCACAAGGTGGTCCTTGAGGGCCTCCCAGTGTTACAGTTAAGGATTTCACCACTGGCCAGACTTCACAGGAATACTGGTCCGTTGATGCAAAGTACAAAAGCTTCCCCTTTCCTCTACCCCACACAGCGCAAAGCCAAGGACTCACTTGGGATAGGGGTGGAGTTGTCCTACAGAGCACAGATGGAAAGAGGGAACTTTCCTGTCTGGTTGCAGGCAATTTCTTAGGTTCTTTTTGTTTTCTTGTACTCTTTCAGTTCCCTCTGTGTATTTCTTCATGAACACTTCTCGACATTACTGGAAAATAATTTTCGTGTTGTGATTATCCACTGTAATCATATAATTCATTGCTTTTAGTAAACTTATGGAGTTGTACAACCAGTACCACAATCCAAGTTTAGAACTTTTCCTTCACCTAAAATGTTCCTTTATGCCAATTTACATTAGTTTCCTTTCCCACCTCCAGCTCCTGACAACCACTGATGTGATTTCCGTCTCTATATATCTGTCTTTTCTGGACATGTCATATAAATGGAATCATGACACACAGTCATTTCTATCTGACTTTTCAAATGTAGCACAATGTTGACTACATTTATCCATGTTGCTTGTATGAACAGCTGATCTTTTTGTGGCCCCATAATGTTCTATTGTATGGATATACCACATTACATTTCTCTGTAAATCAGTTAATAGACAGATATTTGGGTTGTAGTTACTGCAATAATGCTTTTATGAACATTTGTGTATGCATCTCTGGTAGACATTTGTCATGTATTTCTCCTGGGTAAGTTTCTTGGAGTGGAAATATTGTATAAGATTGTTTTCTTACAGACTTATTAAGTGTTTAAATCCCTATATTTAATCATTATACTTGAATAAAAGATTCATAAAAATATATGGGGTGTCAAACCTGTAACATGTGTTAATAAACTTTCTAACTGTATTTTGTAGATTTTAAAAGTGTTATCTGTCTTAAACAAAGAATATGCAGTTTATAAAGAGTAGTGGTCTATTATGGACTGATTTATGATCTCCTCTAAATTCATGTGTTAAAATTCTAGCCTCCAATATCTCAAAATGTAACTACATTTAGAGACAGGGTCTTTAAAGAGGTAAAGAGGTTAAGTGAAGGCACGTGGGTGGGACTCTACTCCGATATCACTGGTGTCCTCACTAGAGGAACAGAGAGAGAGAGAGAGAGAGAGAGAGAGAATTATTTTAGATTTTTAGGCTCAGAACTATGAAAAATAGATGTCTGTTGAAGCTACCCAGTTTGTGGTATTTTGTGATGGCAGCCTTAATAAAATGGCTCTACATTTTAAGAGATTTGCTTTCACATGCTATTGGGTGCAGCATAGTAGGGTGTTGCTATTGTACAACCTCCTTTGTAGCCGGTGTTCTCCAGTGAGGTGGAACATTCTGCTTCTTTCATGAACACAGTCACATCAGGTCTTGATTTTGTTCCTTTCCTGTGGGTGGCCCCCTCCCTGCTTTACTCTACTCAGTGTCACAACTTTAATTTCTCCCTGCAGAAATGCCAAAGCCACCTCCTCCATGGACACTTCTTTCCACTGAGAAGCATTCTCCTCAACATCCCCATGGATTTATCTCTGCAATTCTATGGCTGGGGATGTTTCTACTCAAAATGGTAGCTATTGGGTACATCTTAGTCCTCCTTCTAGATTAAGAATCCTTGTAAGCCAAAGTGGTAAAGTTTGCATTGATTCTCCTCCTTACTCAAACCCTGGCTCCATGTCTGAAAGGAAGTTGCTTTAGTTAATTATAAAGAATAATTCAACTTACCACATAAGTCTGAGAAGTTTCAGAATGGAGTGAAGATTTACACACTGCTTATAGAGAAGTGTGATAAAACAGTATAGCTACAGATGTGGGAACAGTAGATGCATATACTGAAAGTTGCTACCAGTGATTGTCACTTCCCTGACCAAAACCTCAGTTTCTGTGTCCATGAGTGAAAATTCATATCCAACAAAGGACTGTTGCATACTAACATTATCTACTTTCATAGCTGTCGGTGAGTCCAGCAAGATCACTTTTTTCTGGTGATGGTGGTGGTATGTGGGATTGAAGACAAAGCCTTCACGTTGAGCTATTTCTCTGGTCTCTTTGTTTGTTTGTTTTTTATTTGGAGGCAGGGTCTCACTTAGTCACCAAGTTGCCCAGGCTGGGATCATGGGAGTGGATCACCACACCAACCTGATTCCCTTTTTTAAAATGCCTCCCTAATTATGTGGTGAGCAGAAGGGCAGGGTCTAAATTATACTGTAACTTGATTAAAATAAACTTTAAATGAATTTGAGTTTCTGTTTTCCACATAGATTTTTTCCAAGTATATTGAACTTAAAAGTGCTACACAATGCCTTCTGCACTCTGAAACCTACAGAGAAAAAGACAGTACAGCAATCCATGTCACCTTCCTTTTCTGATAATGAACACTTTTGGAGAAATGCATGAACACACACACACACACACACACACACACACACACACACACACGGAACTTGGATCTACAGAGCATGATTTTCAAATCAGACTCCATCAGGCAAATAGTTTGTGTGGGAACGACAGTATAAAGTAAATCCCAAAATTCCCCAAAAGACAAGAAAAAGAGCTTGTGTGGTAAACAACTCAGAGGGGGCAAATCCTTCTGCATGAGTGGTCTCTGCGTCTCTTGGACCGAGTTTTTACTTCTCCCTTGGGTTTCTTTAACTTTTCATTCTCCCTTCCACACTTAGTCTCCAAGGATTTGTAGATCTTTACTTCTTTAAGCTGAAGCGCAAACAAAAAAAAAAAGTTTTACTTTTCCTCTTTTCAGTCAGCGAAATCTTGCAAAGCAGAAAGCTAGAAGTGGGCTTGCAGTGGAGGCGGAATACCACTCAGCTGAGCATTCAAGGGACAGACCACTAATCCCGAGGCTATGGATCCCGACTCCAGGCTGGTGGCTGCTGCTTGCAAGTTCATGGTCCTTGATTTCTTTTCCTATTCTTGTCTGCTGTGGTGTGTAACACTGTCTCCCTGCTTAGCACTGGACCTAACTCTCCTGCTTCATCAGCATCAGGGGAAGAAGAGTTGCAAGGTCTTTGGAAGTTCCCTGAATCGCCAAGCCTCCCATCAACTACTTTTTAGCATCTAGTTATCGTTCTTGTTTCATTTGTTAAATGCCCACATTTCACGCTGCTGAGGGCCAGTGCCTCTCGGTGTGTTTCCCAACTCTACTTTAGATGCTCCAGTTCACAAATGGTGCTTAAAAGCAGATTTCCAGCCCTGAGAGATATGGTAAAACTTGATTTCGTTTCTCTGTTCCCTTACTTCTTTCTTCTCAACTCCGATGGCAAAGATCTCTTTGGTAAACAGTCTGGGGCTTTCTGTTAAAACAACACACTGAATTAAAATACACAGAAGATCAATACTTGAAGGAAAAATGTTGTGTTGCTTAGAAGATGAAATTAGTGGTTCTCAAAGTGCTAATAGTGCTATACGTCTGGTCTTCAAACTAGCAGCTAAAGCATCACCTGGAAACACCTGGAAGGGAAGGAAGGGCATAGAGAAAAATGAAGTTTCCAACATGCAGACTGGGACACATTCCAGTAAAAACAGAAATGGAAGAAGAAGGTTGGTGGAGCTGAGAGACTGACAGCAACATGGCCCTTCATAATGTGGTGCTGCCCCATCAGCTGTGGAGCCTCCCTTCAATGTCTTTGGAAAAGAGAAATAAACATCTTTCTTATTTAAGCCCCTATCAAGGTTTGTGCTATGTACAGTTGAATCCAGCCTTAAAACTGTCTATAAATACTGTTTTCTGAAAATATTTTGGAAGCTAAACACCTATTCCTGCAGCACATGATGAAGATGGAGTATTATATCCTAGGATGAGGCATGGAGGCCCCGAGGGGGACAAAAGACATAATGGACCATGGAGAGAATAAAGAGATGGGGTGAGACCACAGACAAAGGGTCATTCCCAGATGCCCATTAGAGATGGGTTCTTTATGGACAGTTAAGCTGACTCCATCAGCAAAAGAAAGATTACTTCTCACCACCCCTTGGTCTTGTGTACATTACCTAATTTCCTTTCAGAGGCAGAACAGGTAAAATTCTTGAAGACACAGCTGTAGGCAAAGACTTTATGAACAAAACTCTGATCACACAGGAAAAATTATAAAGAATCAATAACTAGGAAAGCAGCAAATTAAAAAGCTTTTTCACAGTGAAAGAAACTATCATCAAAGTGAAAAGACAACCCACAGAATGGAAAAATATTTTTATACTTAATACTTCTCAGACAAAAGACTAATACTCAGAATATCTAAAGAACTAAAAAGATACATATTCCCAAATTTAAAAACCCAATCCAAAAATGAACATCTGAAATGAATAGATACTTCTTAAATGAAGAAGTACAAATAGCAAGTAAATATATGAAGAACTGTTCAACATCATTGATCATTCAAGAAATACAAATTAAAACAACACTAAGATTCCATCTCACTCCAGAAAGAATGGCTATCAACAAGAAATCAACTACCAACAAATGCTGGCTCTACCTGTAAGGAAAAGGAATCCTTCTCCAGTGTTGGTAGGTGTGTATGTTGGTACAACCACCTCAGAAAACTAAAACTTATTTATAAATATCTCGATGTGATCATTCTTTATAGCTGAGTAGTCCTCCATTGTATAAAAATAACACAACTTTTTTATCCATTCCTCAGTTGATGGGCACTTAGGTTGTTTCCAAGATCTGGCTATCACATCGAGATATTTATAAATAAATGGACGTGACTTGAGACCATTCTCTTAAGCGAAATAAAGCAAACTCACAAGGGTAAATACCATATAGTCTCCCTAGTATGAGATTTGATAAGAGTATATAAGACTTTATGGTAAGCATGAGTCCCCATCTCATAGCTTTGAAGTCTTTCAAAGTTTTCAATCATCAGTTGGAATGGTTTTATCCTGTTTTGTTTGACTATATCATATGTGATGATATGAACAACTGTTTTGAAGAAAACAAAACATTATGACAGCTATTGCTGATTTAATATCATCCTTCTTAGAAGTCCTACCATGCTTTTTTTGTTCTACTACCGTTGGTTCTATCACATTGTGTCTTATTGGAATTTGAATATGTGTGATAGTTCAAACAAAATTTTTTTTATCGGAAATGAGATATTATAGTACCCATTGATCATTTTCTGTTATTTGGTTCAGAAAGCCCTGTAATTCTTTCACTCTATGCATGGCTTTATACTATTGTGTTATGTTTGATATTATTGTATTTGAAACTATGCTCAACTATAGCAGAGTAAGAGATATGGTGTTAGCTACTGTTGATGTCCAGTTGACTTAATGTAAAGTAC